>PVHP010024361.1:13991-26616 GCA_004024765.1 Zapus hudsonius
TGGCTCAGAGGTAGAGCTCCTGCCTAGAATCCACAGTGAGGCTGGGGGCGTGGCTCAGGGATAGAGCTCCTGCCTAGAATCTACAGTGAGGGCTGGGGGCGTGGCTCAGAGGTAGAGCTCCTGCCTAGAATCCACAGTGAGGGCTGGGGACATGGCTCAGAGGTAGAGCTCCTGCCTAGAATCCACAGTGAGGACTGGGGCGTGGTTCAGAGGTAGAGCTCCTGCCTAGAATCCAAGTGAAGTTGGGGACATGGCTCAGGGGTAGAGCTCCTACCTAGAGTCCACAGTGAGGGGCTGGGGGCCTGGCTCAGGGGTAGAGCTCCTGCCTAGAATCCACAGTGAGGCCTGGGAGCGTGTCCTCTCTAGAATCCACAGTGAGGGCTGGGGACATGGTTCAGAGGTAGAGCTCCTGCCTAGAATCCACAGCGAGGCTGGGGACATGGCTCATGGGTAGAGCTCCTACCTAGAATCCACAGTGAGGCTAGGGACATGGCTCAGAGGTAGAGCTCCTGCCTAGAATCCACAATGAGGCCTGGGGGGCGTGTCCTCTCTAGAATCCACAGTGAGGGGCTGGGTTCAGGACTGGCCTAGCTTGTCCAAGGCTACAGTTTCTATCCCCACTGCTGCAAGAAGGGCAGAAAATAAAAGCTTCCTGGGGCCTGAGGGATTGAGGCAAGGTCCCATGGGGGCAGCCACCCGCTGAACACTGGCTGTGGGAGGATTAGCCAACTGGAAGAGAGCAAGCGGCTGACTCTTAATAAAATGAGGTGGAATTGCATTTGAAGCTGGGTAATTTAATCAGGAAGCAGAGGTGGCTTGGGGCTTATATATTTATTTGGACCTTGCCTTGTTCCAGAGAAGCATCTAAGTGGTTTACAAGGATATGTAAAATACCACACGATAGCTCCAATTAAAGATGAGAGCAGAGTCAGACACTCCAGGAGGGCGGGCTGCCAATCCATAGCGGAGGCTTTTGAATTTCTGTTCTGGTATTTCACCCAGCCAGTCCAAGGCTAAGAATCCTTCCCATGGAAGTCGTGCAGATCAAATGGTTAAGTATGGGGCTGCTACAAAGATGCTCATTAGGACTCTACTTAAAACTGTAGAGTTGGGTCTTTTTTTCCCTCTAAATACCTGACAATATGGGAGTAACTTAAAAATTTAAGATGCACTCACAGGACAAAATGTTATGCAGGCATTAGAACTTGAGATTGACCCACCAAACTGCTCTCTAACCACTCATGTTTCTGTCCATATATTAATGTACTCCCACTTTTGGTTAGAGAAGCTTCTCTTTTCAGATGGAGGTGACCAGTAGAGTGACTCAAAACTCACCGTAGTGCTGAGAAGAAGTGACAGTGGAGTGTTCAGCACTGAATGGGACATCTCTATCACACTTCCTGAGGCTCAGGGTCTATTGCGGAAGAGGTGGCGGAAAGCATGTAAGAGCCAAAGGAAGGGTAGGACTGCTGACAACGCAAACTTCCAGACACAAAGTGGCCTTGTTATTCATGGCCTCACAGTGGCTGACACTCCTTACACAAGACTTTCATAATAGGAGGTGAATATGATGCAAGTACAGAATATATATGCATGAAAATGCCATAATGAGCTGGGTGTGGTGGTGCACACCTTTAATCCCAGCCCCCTGGAGGCAGAGGTAGGAGGATCGCCATTAGTTCAAGGCCACCCTTGGACTAATGGCGATACTTCATAGTGAATTCCAGGTCAGCCTGGGCTAGAGTGAAACACTATCACGAAAAACAAAAACCAAAATAAAAAACCCCAAATACTTGTGTGCCTGTGTGTGTGTGTGCTAACCCTCTTGCCTCTGCACACTAATATCACTTTCTGTGTCTGGCTTATGTAGGTGGCTTGGAAATTGAATCCAGGCCAACCAGCTTCGCAAGCGAGCACTTTAACAACTGAGCCATCTTATGAGTCCTAAAAACCATTAAAAAGAAAAAATTTTGAGGCAGGGTCTTATTTAGCCCAGGCTGAAATGGAACACACTCTGTAGCCCGGGTTGACCTTGAGCTCACACAACCCCCTACCTCAGATTCCCACGTACTGGGATTAAAGATGACAGCCCATTTTTTGTTTGTTTGCTTGTTTGAGGCAAGGTCTGGTGTAGCCCAGGCTCACTTCCAACTTACTCTGTAGCTGAGGATAACCTTAAATTCCTGCTCCTCCAGCCTCCACCTCTGGAGTGCAGGGATCACAGGTGTTCACCACCACACTTGGTTAGTGCCATGCTGGGGACTGACCCAGGGCTTCATGCCTGCTAGGCAAGCTCTTTATCAACTTGGCTATATCCCAGCATCAGAGCCTGTTTAAACTTTTTTTTCTTTTGGCAAGGGAGTTAGGGGAGGAACACAAAAGTAGGAACATAAGACACAGCCAGAAATGAAACCAAGAAAAACTCATCTCTTAAAACCCCACCAGTCAGCATATGGTTGGGCCAGAAATTTGGCTCTGAGCTCTTTAGCAGCTAATTCCAAAAGAGAAAGCTGGTCATTTCTGCGGTTCCCAGCGTCCTGAAACAAGAGTACGCCAGATGCTCTGGAGAAGCTCAACTATTTTTGGTGCTGGGAAGAGGCAGGGATTTCTCCCACGGCCTCCCAAAAAGAACTCTGTGATGTCACCCACATCTTTCCGGACAAAATCCATCCTTATGATAGAAATGATTCCATTCCCCTACATCTTTCTTCTTTCTTTTCCTTTCCCTCTCTCCTTTTTCCCCCTCAGTTCTCTTCCCTTCTCCCTTCTCTTCCTGTTCTGCTTCCCTCTCTCCCTTCTTCCCACTCTCTCTTCTTTCTCTTTCTGACAGGGTCTTGTGTAGCTAAGGAGAACCTCAAACTCCCTATATAGCTGAGGATGACCTTGAATTCCTGATCCTCAGGCCTCCACCTCCTAAGTGCTGGGATGACAGGTGTGCGTTGCCATGCTTTGGTTTTAGGTGGTGCTGGGGATGGAAACTCGGGCTTTGTGCATGCAACACAAGCACTGCTAACTAAATACCTCCTAGCCTCTCTTATTATTCTTTTCTCGTGTGTACGGTATGTGCATGTGTCAGGGTGCACATGTGTGTGCATATGTGTGGAGACCAGAGGTTTATATCAAGTGTACTCCCCAGGTGCTCTCCACCTTTTTTCTTTTTAACTTTTTTGTTATTGCTATTTATTAAGTAGAAACTTTGTATGAACAAATCATGTGTTGGTACCACCATTTCCCTTCTCCCTGCCCCCATCCACTGAGGGCCCTCCTTGGTGGGATTGTTAGGATACATCATGGGGTTGAGGGCACCAGTCAGTCATTAGGTGGGCCAAAATGCCTCTGGGTATTCCCCTTCCCACCATGGCTTTTATAATCTTTCTGCCCCTTCTTCTGAAAAATTCTCTGAGCCATGGTTGGGTGAGTTTAGGTCTACTGTAGTTTTGAGCTCTTAGCAGTGCCTGTATTTCTGCTTTGGTGCATTTTGAGTATCCTCTGTGTCTGTCTCCATCATCCTGGTGCAGGTTGTCAGGCTGACTGTGGGAGCAGCACTCTTGCTCATCTCACCACTTCCTCTGTGATCTCACCTGGGCCCTAGCTGATGTGCTATGGGTGGTTCATTTCTTGCCAAGGAGTCAACTATCATTCATTTCTGGTCTTGTTGAAAGAATTAGGTTGTCCTCAGTTCTTGCTGCCTTCACACGCCTCACCTACCTGGAGGGCACTGCCCCCAAACTTCTTTTAAATTTTTATTTATTTGAGAGAGAGAAAGAGAGAGACAGAGAGAAGGCAGATAAAAGAAATAGAGAATGAGTGTGGTCTTGCCATGACCTCCTGCCACTGCAAATGAATTGCAGACATACATGCCACTTTGTGAACCTGGCTTTATGTGGACACTGGGGAATAACCCAGGCATCAGGCTTTGCAAGCACGTGCCTTTAACCACTAAGCATCTCTCCAGCTCCTCCATCTTATTTTTTGAGAGGGTCTCTCACTGAACCCAGAGATTCAGATAGGGTATCCTCCCATCTCCACCTCTCCTGTGATGGGATTACAGGCACCATCCACCAAGTCCACCTTTTATGTGGGTGTCAAGGTAAGCACTTTACCCACTGAGCCATACCTCTAGCCCTTGTCTATTTTGTATATTATAATGATACACCTGCCTTCTTTAGAAGAAAGAAATTTACTTAGCCTACAGTTCTGGAAATTCATGGATACAGCTTGTGCCAGCTTGGCCCTGGTGAGTACCTCATGGTGGATGGTGTCATAATGACAGAAGCTCAAACTGGACAGATAATCACAGAAGTCAGAGAAGCTGGGCCCAATAGTCCTTTCTGCAACATGTTCCTATTGACCTAATGGTCTCCTGCAGGCCCTATCTACTGCTTCAAGACTGCACCAACCTGGATCAGGATACACCTCCTTGGTAGGATGCTTTCCTAGCATGCACAAATCCTTGGGCTCAGTCCCTAAAACCAGCCACCATACTGAACCCCAACATAGGATCCACTGGGGTGGAGTGGGGTGAAAAAATCCAAACCCTAGTGCTTATTATATAACCCTACGGCTCCAAGAACTTCTGCTAACTGATTTAATCCTTTTTACAAGATCAGAGGCAGGTGAGCCTCTAGGACAGAGAGGTCAAGACTCTTGGTCAAAGTGGTACACCCTGTGAGTAGCAGAGCTAGGACTTGAACACTAGCCATAGTGAACACCACCTTGCCTCCCTTCCCTGCTCTACTAAGCCAGATTCCCACTGGCCATTAGGACCTGAGGGTGTGACTGAGACATTCTGCTATTCCTAACAGAAAGTAGTATGGGTCTGAGGGACAGTTTTGCCTGCTTGCAGATAAGTATTGAATGAATACATGTTGGCAGGCTCGTGGGACAGAGAAAATATCAGCTATGAATCTACCCTTCTGTTGCTTCAGTGTTTCAATCGCTCCTGGGGAGGGGTCATCTGAAATCAGGCTGCACACAAGTGTCCAGGAGGCTCTGCAGCAGCCCTGGCTTTTCTTTGACAGCCTAGGATGGCAGAAGGGCTGTGATGAACCGCTGCAGACATGCCTGGCTGCCATCTGAGCCAGCCGTGACGGCGGCCAAGTCCCTTTGGAGGACTTGCGATAATAGCTAGCCGCCCTTGTCAAATCTCGAGGTACCTCACAAATCCCCCCTAAGTGATAAGCTTGACAGGCCTTGAAGAAGATATCAGCTCACCCAAGCTGGCCGGAGGACTGGGGCAGTCACGCGGTCTATCTCAGCTTAAGCCTTGAGAGAGCCTTGAGGCAGGGGAGTGGATCTGTGGCAAACTCATTCATTCATTCATTCATTCATTTATTCATCACTCTATCCATTCATCTATCCTTCCATACAACCATTAATTCGTCCATCTATCCATCCCTTCATCTGTCCAGCATGGTGGCACATGCCTCTGATCCCAACATTCAGAGACAAGAGGGTCAAGAGTTTGAGGCCAATCTGGACTGCATAGTAAGTATATATATATATATAAACAAATTAGACATGGTGGCTCACACCTTTAATCCCAGCACTTGGGAGGCTGAGGTAGAAAGATCACTGTGAGTTTGAGGCCAGCCTGTGATACAGAGTGAGTTCCTGGGCTACAGTGAGATCCTGCCTCAAAAACCCAAACAACAACAAAAACCAAAATAATAATAATAATAAATATATTCCTTCATCTATCCATCTATTTGTATGTTTATTCCTCCATCCATCCATCCATCCATTCATTCTTTCATCCATCCAACCATATCATTCTTTAATTAATTCATCTGTACATCCCTTCATCTATTTCCCATCCATCCAGACAATTGTTATTTATATATCTATCAATCCCCCATCCATCCATTTGTACATTCATTCATTAGTTTATCCATTGAATCATCTAGCTATTCATCCGTTTGCATATTCATTAATTTATTCATCTATCTACTCATCCATCCATTCGTTAATTAATTAGTTCGTTATCCTTCCATCCCGTCATTCATCCACCTATTCATTGATTCATCCATTCAGTCACTCATTTGTGTGTCCATTCATCTATTCATTCATCATCTAGTACCACCCATCCATTTTTTATTCATTCAGCATATGTTTTTCCTTCATTCATCCATTTATTCATCCATCTGTTTAGCTATGCATGCATTCACTTATCCATTTGTTCATTCATCTGTCCATCAACTCATTCATTCACTCATTCATCCATCCTACTTATTCACTCCCTCCTAAAAATATCAATCCATCTTGCCCTGGGGAGGGGGCCTCTTGCCAACCAAGGCCTAGATTGGCATAGTGGGGCATATCTGTAATCCCAGCATGGAGGCAGGAAGATCAGGAACTCAAGGCCAATCTCAGCTACACGGCAAGTTGAAGGCCAGCAGAGGGTACATAAGACCCTGTCTCAAAAAACCAAATCCAAAACAAAAAAACCAATGAACATCAGGGCCAATCAGGCTTAGCAGAAGGCTCTCTGATAGAAGATATCCCTTAATCCTAGTCATGACCAGTCCTTTCATTCAAGGAAGTTTATCACAGTGCCAATGTGTCCTGCCCAAAAATCATGACATAGGGGCTGAGGAGATGGCTCAGTGGGTAACACACCTGCTATCCAAGCATAACAACTTGAGTCTGGATCCTGGCACTCAGAAAAGTTGAGCCGGCATGTCAGCCTCCCTGTAACCTCAGCACTCAGGAGGTGGAGATGGGGTCCCCTGGGGAAGCTGGCTTGCTAGACTAGCTGAATAAGCAAGGTCTGGGTACAAGTGAGAGACCCTATCTCAGTAAATAAGGTGAAGAACAATTTAAGAAGACATCCAATGTCAACCTCTGACCTCTACATGCACACACATGCATGTGTACCTGCATACATATGTGTCCCCACACTTGTGAATGTGCATACACACATACACATGCAAAAAATCATGAAACATCTCTTCTTGGAAAAGGAAGACTTTCCCAACCCAGAGTGTTCAGAACAGGGAAGCTGTGAAAAGGTTTGTTTGGTGAAGGATTTCAAGGCCAATGTTCCCTTGGCATGGGCTCTTGTGGAAGTACCAGGGATTCGGCCAACAGATGAGGGTTTATAGACCAGTGTCTGCATGAAGGCCACCGATTCTGATGTCAGCAGGCATCCAACAAGCTGGCTTTGAGATATTGCAAGATCTGCCTTTTACCCTGTAAACAGATTGTAAACTTGATGAGATTTAGTCACCATGGAAACAAACCTCTGGTCCTGTCTGTGAGGACGTTTCTATATTAGGTTAATTGAGGTGAGCTAACCCTAAGCCTAAATTTGGGTGGACCTGTTGCTGTATGAAAAGAAGAAGGATTGGGGCTGAGACGGCTCAGTGGGCATGAGGGCATGAGGAGGCCTGAGAGTAACTGACTTTGATTTTCTAGCATCCACGTAAGCATTACTGTGCACATCCATGGGGAGCAGAGACTGGGGAACTGCTGGGCTTGTGAAAACTGCAGCTCCATGTTCTGCCTCAAGGAAATATTGGGATGAGCAAGAGGAAGGATAACTGATGTTCTCTGCCTTTGAGTGTATCTGAATATACACATGCATACACCACACACACACACACCCTATATACTACACACACACCACATATTACACACACAAACACCATATACTACACACACACCACATACTACACACACACCACACACTATACACACCCCCACATACCACACACATGGAGAAAGCCATTGAGCACCAGATGTGGATGCAGTGTGACCAGCTGCATTACGCTCCGATGTCGTGCCTTCTCTCTGCCACGATGGGCCATAACTTCAAACTATAAGCCAAAGTAAACCCTTCCTTCCTTAAGTTGCTTTTGTCAAGCATACTGTCACAGCAGAGACAAAGTAATGTGCCTGTGTTGTTTAAGCACAGTTCTTTTGGAGATGCCCTTCTGGAAGGAAATGGGCTCCTACTTAAACACCTGGGGCCTCCCAGGCTTCCCTTGAGTTCCTCCACAATCCCAGGCTCTTTATCACCCTGGGGCCTTTGCCATCCCTCTCCCAGTCATGTGGGAGAACGACGATGAGCTGGCCCTCGGGTGGAAATACAGAGACAGGCACATGTGAGAGTCTGAGCCAAAAGAATTTGTGGCAGGCCTGACACGAGGCAGAAGAATAAAGTAACAATGAGGATGAGGAAAACACTGGGAGCTCTAAGTAACAGTGAGTGTGCATATCAGGGTACCATTTGCTGAGACGGAGAGGTTGGGGCAGCAGTTGGAGGAGCTGGAGGGAGAGTAGAATTGGCTGGGGAAAGAGATCAAGATGGATCGATAAAGTCATGCAGAGAGATGGGTTGGGGTGTGGCTTAGTGGGTAGAGTGCTGCTTAGCATGCATGAAACCCTGGGTTCCATCACCACCATATAAACCAGACATGGTAGTAAATGCAGTGCCTGTCTCAGCACTGGGGAGGTGGAGGTGGAGTTAGGAGGATTAAGAGTTCAAGACCAGTCCCCACTACATAGAGAATTTGAGGTCATCTTGGAATCATCTAGGAATGGCTCAGCAGTCAAGGCACTTGCCTGCAAAGCAGAAGGACCTTAGTTCAATCCCCAGGACCCATGTAAAGACAGATGCCCAAGGTGGCACAAACGTCTGAGTTCATTTGCAGTGGCTGGAGGCCCTGGTGTGCCCATTCTCTCTCTCTTTCTCTAATGAATAAATTTTAAAAAATTTAAAAAGAGAGATCCTGTCTCAAAAAAAAGTCTGAGAGATGGGCAATGTGCATGCTGCACAAGCAGGAGGACCTGAGTTCGGATCCCTGTAACCATGTAAACTCTGGTCAGGGTGGTGTGCACCTGTAATCCCAACACTTGAGAGATGGAGATAGAAGGATTTCTGTGGGGCTTGCTGGATAGCTAGCCTAGCTGAATTGATGAGCTCCAGGTTCAATGTAAGACCTTGTATCAAAAAATAAGGTATACCAGGCATGGTGGCGCATGCCTTTAATCCCAGCACTCTGGAGGCAGAGATAGGAGGATCACCATGAGCTCAAGACCACCCTGAGACTACACAGAATTCCAGGTCAGCCTGGACTTGAGTGAGACCCTACCTCGAAAAACCGAAAAAAAAAAAAAAAGGTATGAGCTGGAGAGATGGCTCAATGGTTAAAGGCACTTGCTTGCAAAGCTTGATAGCCTGGGTTCAACTTCCCAGTACCCATGTAAAGCCAGATGCACAAAGTGTCACATACTTCTGGAGTTTGTTTGCAGTGGTATGAGATGAGGTCATGGCATGCCCATTCCCTCTCTGTCAAATAAATAAATAAATAAATAAATAAATAAATAAATAAATAAATAAATAAATAAATAAATAAATATTTTTAAAATAAGGTAGATCTCTGGCCCCATGTTCACTGGCATACATGTCTATGCATACCAATACATGAGTGTGTCCACACACATGTATATGCACACACATGTATATGCACACACACATGCACACTATACAAATGAAAAAGTCCTTTCCCTAGATGTGGAACCAACCCCTGCAGCTCTGAGCTGTTCTCAGAGAAGATACCGCTGTCCTGTGTGGCACTCCCACCTCAGACCTGTGGCTCCCAGTGCCCTCAGGACTACATGGAGATCTTTGTAGGCAGGCCTCACCAAATGCTCAGCTTTACAAGTTGTCCCCACACCTTTGGGTTTTGTTGTTGTTGCTTGAAATTTTGAGATAAGGCCCAACCAAGAACCAGGGAACCCCCCACTCTGCTGAGAAGGCTTCCCCCACATGAAAAGCAGACAGGAAGGAGGTTGTCCTAGGTGAAGAACATAAATAAAGATCTGGAGGTGCATCCAGGAGTGGAGGTTCACATCACAAGTTCCAGGCCAGCCTTGGCTACATAGTGAGTTTGAGTCCAGCCTGGGCTTTCTTGCATCACTTGGACCTTTTGGTGATACAGCTGCCTTGGAGTCACCCACACTCCTGTAAGGTATCCCAATTATATGTGTCGATTTAAAAAATAAAATGGCACAAAACCTCTGTCAGAACTGACTGGGGTCCTGAGATACCTTCACTAATCTCTTCTGAGGATGATGGGCCCAATGACCTAATTAGCTCTCATTAGGCCCCATCTCTTAAAGGTTGCACCACCTCAACACTGGGGTCCAAGCTTCCAGAACTTGAGCTCCAAAGGGATACCCTCAAACCACACTATCATCTAAGAGTTGAGCTCGCCATCGTTGGGGCCTCACAGCAATCAATGTTGGACTGCATGAATTAGCATGCATTCAGAGCCAAACACAGTGTCTGGCACATAATACCCACTCAATTACTGAGAACTATTTTTACCAACACAGAACTGGCACTGTGCCAGAATTATGGCAAGTCTCACACAGCTTTTCTCCTCTAATAAATGTCTGATTCTTCAATAGTTTTAGATTTACAGGAAAATCCCACAGAAAGAAAAGAGTGCTTCTCCAGGCCTCTCCCTCCCTTTCCCCTGTTGTTAACATCTTATGTAACCACAAAGCACTTATCACAACCAAACCCCCCACTACTACTAACTAAATGTAGCCTCTACTTGAACTTCCTCAGTTTTCCCACTCATGTGCTTATTCTGGTCCAGAATACAATCCAAGATCCCACGTTCTGTTGAATCATCACATCTCAGTCTCTGGTCTGTCACACTGTCTCAAGCTTCTTTGTAATGACCTTGACGGTTTTGGTAGTCTGCACCAGAACCCAGGGCTTCCTTCCATGCACTGCCAGTGTTCTACACACCCAAGCTCCTCCAACTAGCTTTTAAGGTTAGGAATTTGACTAGGGGTGTAGCTCAGAGGTAGAGCTCCTGCCTAGAATCCACAGTGAGGCTGGGGGTGTGGCTCAGAGGAAGAGCTCCTGCCTAGAATCCACAGTGAGGCTGGGGGCGTGGTTCAGAGGTAGAGCTCCTGCCTAGAATCCACAGTGAGGCTGGGGGTGTGGCTCAGAGGTAGAGCTCCTGCCTAGAATCCACAGTGAGGCTGGGGGCGTGGTTCAGAGGTAGAGCTCCTGCCTAGAATCCATAGTGAGGGCTGGGGGCATGATTCACAGGTAGAGCACTTCTAAACATGGGGAGTCCCTGGGGCCTCCAGTATGAAAGGGGAGGTAGAAGCTGTATCTCCGTATCTCTTATTCCCTTATCCTCTCCAGTTTCCATTGCAAAGCCCCCTCCTGGCCCACAGCAGCTCTGAGGAGAGAGCTCCTGAATGAATGCATCCATGAATGCAATCACTTCATCCAGCAGTTGGGCAGGTTCTGTTGGCCTCCCTGCCAGAGGCTAAATCTAGAAAAGTTCACAGAGACATAAAAGCCCTTCTCCTTTCAGAAGGATTCCGTTTTGATCCTTTTTTTGTAGACATCAAGGATTCATTGCTTTAATATTTAGGGGCTTTTGAACATAGACAAGCGGCTACATTTGCATCAGACGTCTCATTTTTCAAGGCAAGTAGGAGAAAGATCTTTCTAGCAAGAAGCTGGTTTTTTTTTCCTCCCAGACTTGTCATTTGATTTGTCTGCTTTTCCTGGGCCTCTGGCGAGGGCGGGGGACAAGAGAGAAGGTTCTGGAATGATCCACAGGCTCTGAGAATAGCCAAGTGGCTAGGCTGCAGCATCCGACCTCCAGAGCAGGTGCGTCTCCTGAGCAAGTGATGGAGATAAATGAATGGTTTCATGACCCATCTCTCTGAATGGCTTCCTATTTGCCACCGGGACCAAGAAGCCTGCCCTTGAGTACCCAGAGCATGTCCCTTTCTCACATTAGCTGGTTGCAAACACGAACTCCCTTTAACCACGCAGGCTGGAAGGTCTGTTTCTTAGTTCTTGGTTCTGGGAGGCATCGCCCACTGCAGCGCGTGGAAGAAAAATGCCTGCAGTATTGCCGTTTCTCTGCCACTGAGGTTCTGACTGCTGGGAGACGCAGATCCAGGTTTAATCTCTCACCTGAAGTTTGTCAGAAGTAAAAATGAACCTGGATGAGCTTTTTAGACACTTCCCTCGACTTACAGGAATTCAATTTCTAGCCAGGGCATAAATCTGGCAGCCATCAGCGCCTGCGGTGGGGGCTGGGCCTGGACGACCGCCGGGGGATGAAGTTCTGAAATCAATCTGGCGGCGTGGAGAAAGGTCGTCATGGGGGAAATTTATCTTCCGTGGCTGGCTGAGGCATTTTTGTACAGATAGCCAGGGACACCCCTGCATAAAATGGAGGTGCTTGCTGTTAGGATGCCAGGCAGGGTGAAGGGAGAAACACTTTGGAGGCTGGACACCGAGGCTGGGAGGTGATGGCATATCAATCTGCAGCTACAAACATCACAAGGGCAGCCAGCTGCCAGCTCTGCTTGGAACTAATGTCTATGGGCTCCTGCTAGGTCTGTGGTCCCTCAGAAAGACCTCTGTGTGTGTGTGTGTGTGTGTGTGTGTGTGTGTGTGTGTGTGTGTGTGTTTGTAGCCAAGGCTGGCCTTCAACTCCCCATCCTCCAGACTCAACATTTCTTTACAGTACTGGGGATGGAACCCCCCCCCACCTTGAGCATTCTATGAAAATAAAAAGCTTAGTCCCTCACTGTGGATTCTTGGCAGGAGCTCTACCCCTGAGCCACGCCC
>PVHP010024362.1:0-26583 GCA_004024765.1 Zapus hudsonius
TTTTTTTTATTGATGAGGAAACTGAGTCTCAAAGAGATTAGATATGTTGCACAGGTCACATGGCTTCTTACTGGCAGAGCACAATGATTTCTTCCTTAATCTTGAATTAAATATTTCCTGAGCACCTGCTTTATGCCACACAGCTCTCTGGTTTTACAGGATACTCTGAAAATCCTTGCCCTTTGAAGGACTTATACACAAATCAGAAAAAGTGTGGGACATGATGTTGTGTGGTACAGAGATGGCACTGGGTGCTGGAGAGATGGTGCTGAGTACTGTATAAACGATGTTGAGTGCTGGAGAGATGGTGTTGAGTCTATGGCCATACCAGCCTGAATGCGCCCGATCTCATCTGATCTGGGAAGCTAAGCAGGGTCGGCCCTGGTTAGTACTTGGATGGGAGATAGTTTGAGTGCTGGAGAGATGGTGCTGAGTACTATCGAAAACACTTAAGAAAGGAAAAACAAGAGAGAGTCAGTAGTTTGAGTTTTAAAATCAGGCACCAACTCACTGCTACGAAGTTGGCATTTGAACAAAGGAGCTCCAAGGAGTCTAGAAGGTGTGACGTGAACATGAGAATTACAAGAGAGGGCCAGGTGCACCAAATAGGACAGACTCATTTATGGCAACTATAATTCTTTTTCCTGTACCAGGTCACATGGCCTGGATGGTATTTGTAACAACCTTCTACTACCCATTCCGTATTTCCTCCACCCTCAGCAAATACTGGTTCCTTCACTAGAGAGGTGGCCCACACCTTTATTCTACAGGGGCCATTTATTCCCAGAGGGCCATTTAACTCATTGCTTTGATTGGGTTGTTGTTGTTTCCCATGACCTTGATCACAGGACACCAAGAGGTGCCTTAAAGGATCTCCTGAACAGTACACATACTCTTCCTCACCTCCATTGTGGAGGACAGTCCATTTGTACCCTGGTCGTCTGGATCAATCACTCCTGCTAACACAGTAGCTCCTTTCTCAGACTGTTGACTTGAGGGCATCGGGAGCCCAAAGTGGCCATGGGGATGTCTTAGTTTGTGCCTCCTGGCAGAAGCCCTAACCCCCTTGGAACCAAGAGCTCTAGGCCAGTGGAGAATAAGGTTGCAGGAACGGAAAGCAAAAACGTTGTCTGGTGGTTCTGGCGGGGTTATGGTAAGTGGTACCATTCCCATTTCCATCCCTTGATTCCTGGACCTGGCTATGGAGAATAATACCAGATATCGGATATTGATTCAGAGCATATCCAGCCTTCTGGGGAACTCTGTCCAGCTCTCCAGGTCATTGCCATCTAATTGGTGCTATGTCTTTAAAGGGCCATTCCACCGTTCTGTCAATCCTGCTACTTTAGGATGGTAGAAAACACACAAGCTCACTGCCACATTTCCTTGGCTGGTAAGTGAGGTACTTGACCAGAAGCAATGCTGTGTGGAATGATGATGGATAAAACATAGTCTTGACAAAAGCATTACATACACGAAATGCAAATCCATATCCAGGCTAAGTATCTATTCCAGAAAGGACAAAATGCTGCCCTTTTCATGATGGATGTGGTCCTATGTAGTCAACTTGTCAGCCACCAGGTTTCTGGCTGGTCACTAGGTGATATTGGAGACTCAGTGTTGGTCTCTGCTGCTGGCAGATTTGACACTCAGCAGTAGCTGTAACCAAGTCAGCCTTGGCGAGTGGGAAGTCCATATCGTTGAGCCCGTGCATCACCTCCATTCCTGTGGCCATGGTCAGTTTGTTTATGGGCCCAATGACAGTGATGGACAGGAAAGAGGTTGACTGCTATTCATAGACTAGTTCACCTTATTTGCTTGCTTATTAAAGTCATCCTCTGCTGAGGGGCCCCAAGTATTTTTACATGACTTTCCCCTTTGGAGAGATCTAGCCACATATCCCTAACCCAAATGTCTTTCTCACTAATTTTCCAATTGTGCTCCTTCCAAGTTCTGGTCCTTCCAACCAAACCCCTGGCCACAGCCCAGGAATCAGTGTACAATGGCACATCTGGCCATTTTTTTCTTCCAAGCAAAATGCACAACCATGTACACTGCCCAACGTTCTGCCCATTGTGAAGATTTTCCTTCACAGCCCTTCAGGGTTGTCCTAGAAAGGGGCTGTAATTCTGTGGCTGTCCACTTCTGGATGGTTGCTGCAGAGCATGCAGAACCATCGATAAACCAGGCCATAGTCTTCTCCTCCTCCTCAGCCAGTCAATCCTGGGACATATCCCATGATGCCATAGGTGCATATTTAGGGGCAGAAGACAATGTAACAGAAGTAGGAGCCATAGGCATTTGGAGAACTTCTACATGTAACTCACCTGTGCCTTCAGGACTTGTTCAAGTCTCCTCATATATATGCCACTTTCATTTGATAATGGACTGTTGCTGTGTATGTCCAACTTTATGGTTTGGTGGGTCAGATACTATGCAGCTCAGGTTACACAGTAACTTGGTGGCCCATTGTCCAGCATTCAGCTTCTACGAAAGCCCAATAGCAGGCCAAGTACTATATCTCAAACGGAGAATAATTGTCTGTGGATGACAGCAGTGCCTTGCTCCAAAATCCCAAGGCCCTCCACCATGATTCACCAATGGAGGGCCTGTGAAAACCCCAAGCAGAATCCCTCTTTGCTACCAACACTTCTAGGATGATTACATCTGCTGGATCATAGGGTCCAAGTGGCAGAGCAACCTGGACCTGTTGAAGAGCCTTCGCCTTTTCTGAGCTCCTCTCAAAACTGGCATTTTCCTGAGTCTGTTATATGGGATGGAGTAGCAGACTCAAGTGAGGAATGTGCTGCCTCCAAAATCCAAAGAGGCCCATTAGGCATTGGGCTTCTTTCTTGGCAATGGAGGGGATCGGGGTCTTCAACTTATCCTTGGGAAGAACTACGGGACACGGCATAGAATTTTTTCTTCCTCAGATATTGCTTCTGGAAGGCAATAATACCCCATGATGCCCAGTTTCTCACCCACCCATTTCTACATTACCATTCACCATTATTGATAATGTGGTTACTGAAAAATGAGGTTGGCCCTTGCATGTCCTGGTCTGTGGAAGTTCTTCCCAGCATTACCCACCTCATAAACTGATGGTGTCCATACAGTGGCCTGAACTACTGGAGAAGTTGTTCTATACAATCAACACGCCCATGCATGGCCAAGTATTATCTCCCCTGTCCTGTGAGTCTATGGAATTTTCTTATCGTAAATGAAAAGTTGTCTCTATGCTCAAGTTTTGAGGATACTCTGCCTAGTGTGGTTTTGGATGGTGGGGGCGGTATCCTGTTCTAATTCAGTTTGCCTTCCTCTATCCCATCCAAGCCAATCCTGTCCCAGAGGACTAGTTCACAGTCTTGCATTGATTAGTGCCAAACAGATTATTCATGTTAGATAAAAGCAGTACCTTTACACACCAAAACAAAATTAAAAAATACAAACAATCCTCTTAGGGCAGCTGAACATGGAAGGGCTTGTGCATTCTACAACCATGCCTGCTAGAGTCCAGATGTTTGTGTCTCCCTCCCCAAGTTCCATTGTTTTAATGCTGACCATTCAGTGATGTTATTTAGGAAGTAAGGCTTTTGGGGAGGTGACGAGGTCACAGGGCGGAATCTGCAGGATTAGTGCTTTTATTAAAGAGATCCCAGAGAGCTAGCTCAACCCTTTTACCACGTGAGGACACCGCTGGAAGAAACCATCTATCGGAAAGGGTGCTGCCACTGGACATTGTGTCTGTAAGTGCCTTGTTTTTGAACTCCAGCCCCCAGAAATTAAATAAATAAAAAGTCCCATTGTTTATAAGCCACTCAGTTTAGGACATCTTGTTAAAGCAGTCTGCATGGACTAGGGCAACACTGCAACCCAAGCAAATAAGATACTTTTAAAAGTTTTAATGAGCATCAGTCACCTGTAGGAGTGTGCCCAGTGAACTGACTCAGTCAGCAACCCACCAGTCATTTCCAGTACAAATATGACTGCATTTCCTCTCTGATTTTACAAAGTTTCCCCAGAGCGGTATGCCACAGAGCGTTTTCCCAGCATAGCAAGGCTGATAGTTGAGTCATGTGTTTGTATTAGGGCTCAACTTTGATGAACCTGCAGCCAGTACTGCTCACAGAATAATAACAACGTACATTATACTGCAGACAAGACAGCCCACTCTTCTTAACTCTTGCAAAGAATAGCTCCCAGCTGTACTGTGAACAGTACGATGTTCCCTGGAGAATGGAGATGAGGCAGTGCAGAGAGCAGGTCCTTCTGTGGAATGGAAGAAGGTACGTGACCAGATTATCTTTTCACCCCAACTGTAGTGGATCTCGATGATGGAAAAGTCTAGCAAAACAGTCTGGTGACACCTGTCATTTGTTGGCTTTAACTTTTTAAGCTGGGAAAATGCAATAGCAGCCAGATTATCTCTGTTGGAATGTTTCAAAGCATGGACAGAGATGAAGGAAGTCACATTTTCCTTCTAGTAATGACAGTCTCTTAGCAAAAAAAAAAAAAAAAGAATCTAGGACCTTCTGTGCTTTTCCATTTTAATGCTTGAGTCAAAACATTAAATGAGTGAGGAAAATCCCTATGGCATCATCATCATCACCAATAATAAAAATCACTGAGCTCTTGTAATTCTTTGTCTGTTTGTCTGTCCTTAAGACAGGGTCTCCTATAACCCAGGCTGTTGTTGAACTCTTGTGTAGCAGGGTTAGCCTTGTACTACTGGTCCTCCTGCCTCCACCACCCAAATACCAGGATTACAGGCATGCCTCACCATGTGCCCAGTTTATGCTGGGGATGGAACCCAGGGCTTTGTGTCTGCTAGGCAAGCACTCCAACGACTGAACAAAACCCCCAGCCCCTCATTTATGCTACACTATATGAAAGAGCAAAGATTTATTTTTAAGATGGGTAAGACTTCCTCTCAGGTGTGGATAGTCCAGGTACCTGCTTTAGAGGCTGTATGTATGTGCGGCTGGAGTTAGTGGATTGTATTTTGACGTAAAGGTTTACTGTGGTATGGTGTAGTTTAATAATAATAACAACAACTTCTGTTTATAGGGAAGCCAAGAAGGCCTAGGCAGGGGCTCTTTGGGAAGAGGATAGGTTGGAATCATTTAGGTTTTTATCCTATCCTGCCTTGTTTTCTTTATTAATGGTATGGACTCAAGCAGATCAATTACACTACCGGTCTCAGATTTCTCAGGAAGCTCAGATATTAGTTTGTGTGTTTGCAGATTTAATTTTAAGTATATGGCCAGTCTTCAGCCAATCACAGCACAGTTTGTTTCCCTTATAAAGGACATGTCACCATTGCACCAGTTGGTACGTTTCACCTGGCTATCCAGCCTTAAAGCTTGCAGGGTCCACTGCTGGTTAAGACCATGGATGACTTTTCTCCCTCAGTGGGCTGCATAGCTCTTTCCAGCATCCTGACAGCTCGTCAACAGGGAGGAAGAAGGCTTCCAGCTCAGCTCCAGCTTGATTTCTTAATGACCTACAGCCCCAGCCTGTGGAGTCATTAGCCATAGAATCTTACCATCTAGTTCTGGTGGGCAACCAAGAGCCTTGGCAATGGCCTGTAGTGTTTTGGGGACATCAGTGGCTTCCCTAGCCAACCACTCTCTGGGAAGATATCCCACTCCTGTTACTTACATTTTTCTGTAACAATCTATGGCTTCTGGGTACAACATTATCCAACTTCACAGGATACTTCTGCCCAAACTCTCTCTTTTTTAAACATAAATATTATTAGGTAGCAAAACATTAGGTTTCCATATGAGTTATTCACCTTTGCTGTACTTTTATCTACACTCTAAGTTTGCACATCATATATTATTGTGGAGCTCATCACCCAGCCAAGACCAAGGTTGCACCATCTCATGCTCTACACGTCCCTCTTCCAGTTTGCAGACTTGACCCCACTTTTCAATGTCAGATCCCCAAAGGGCACAGCCTACAAATATAGACAGGATTTTTCCTTCTTTAAATCTTCTCATGGTCCCGCCATGAGCCCTCTCCCTTTTCTCTTTCTTTTTTTCCTGCTTTGAACAGGGAGTTTTTGTAGGTAAAGGTTTGGTTCTTCCATTCAAAGGGTAAAGCAAACCTTCGAAAGTACAGAACAGGAGGTACAGTAGGTGGCTGTTTCCTTTTCCATTTATTTTTCCTATTTCATTGAAAAATGAAGTAGAAACAGTTGCATGAAGTAGAAACAACCGCTAAGTTTTTACTTCTTAATAAAGTCAAAGTCCGTTTTTAAAGCAGTTTACTCTGCACAGGTAAGAACACCTGCCAGAGGGACTTGTTCAGTCAAGATGTATCTCGGTGAAATGTTAACTGGAGGCTTCTGTGTGTTGGGAGTCGCTATAGTGTGGTGGGCTAGTGGTCATGTTTTCTGGTGCATAGATGTGGCATCAACTAACAAACCCACCACGGCAAGGGTGGGATGCTTCAGTACGAAATGATCACTTGACAGAAATGAGCTGAGCTTGCACCCATTACAGTAAGCCTAATGCTTGTCAGACGCTCATTAATACTTTAACCAAACTCAAACCAAGAAGTAATGTGATGAAGACTTTTCCCCTTGGCCAAGATGCCTGGGGAGGAAGCATCCTCCCAGTATATAGTAAATGAAGGAGAGGAGAGGTGGATGCTTAATGTCTTGCAAAGCTTCACACAGTAGTGCACAATTGTTTCCCCAAATGCTAAGTGTGTCCCTGTTCAGAAAGGGGCTGCCAGACTCTCCAGCCTCCCTAGCATTCCCAGAAGCCCTATCTCCTGCCATCACTACCCAAGATGCCACCTGCCTTCCTTGTGTCTCTTCTTTGCCCTTCTTTGTCTTCTGTCCTTCCTGCCCCTCTCTCTTCCTCTCTTCCTGGTTTTGAATTTCCTGACCCTCCTGTAAGAATCAGCTCAAGAGTCTTCAACCTCAGTGAGTCCTCCCTGATTTCCTCGGGTTTCCTGATGCAACATCCACTGTGAACCATATACCTTATTACACCTGGGGCTCCATGTGGGGTTCTTCTCACCACTACAGAACAGTTCTACTCCTGTCTGCCTATACATGCTTCTGGTAGGTAGCTCTCCAGGCTTTGTTCTGCAACTCCAGCTCCAGCACAATCCTAATAAATTGTAGATCCTTAGTGCAGGTGGATGAATCAATGGAAGGATATTCTATGCTGTAGTTCAAAGTCAGGTCAGGGTTTCTGAGCACTGACATGGTTTATTCTTCCTTCTGGGTCACTGTCCTGTGCCTGGTAGGACACTGAGTACCTACTATTCACCCACTTCCAGGAAATCCCTGTCCCCACCCAACCAGCTGTGACAGTCAAAAATATACCCAGATATTGCCAGAGGTTACCTCGAGCAAAACCACTGTCTGCCTCAGCAACACTGAACTAAAGTAAAGGAAGAATAATGTGTTGATTTCCACTTAATAGCAATGTGTGTTAATGTGGAGGCATCACTAGTTCAGTCATAAGCTTCATACACAGAGAGAGAGAAAGAGAAAAAGAGGGAGAAAGGAGAGAGAGAGAGAAAGAGAGAGGAGAGAGAGAAGAGAGAGGAGAGAGAGAAGAGGGTTCTTTCAAAGTGATCAGACTCCACTCTGCCTGTGGATACTTGAGTATTCTTTGTGCTCTTCCATTGGACAGACCTCCAGTATTATCGAATAAAGCTGCTCCTCTCATGACGCTGTGCCTGGTGGCTTTAGCTGTAAAGCAGAGTTCTAACAGTACCCTTCATGAACACTTCGAAGACCTCAGGCGGCAGCATGACCAAGCAGAGCTGACTATGGGGCTCAGAGTGAACACTCAGCAAATATTGGATCTCCTCCACTCTTTATTAGTTGTTCACGCACAAAGAAATTGTGGCACTTTTTCTCTGCGTGTCTATTCCTGCAGGTCTTTGCAGACTTGCATAGGCTGGTGCTCCTCTAAGGAGCCTTCCCTAACCTGCTTCCACTCTTGGAGTCCTGTTCACGTATATGTAACTACTCCCACGTGGCCTGAATCCCTGTGAATTCTAAGTACCTGAAGTTCAGAGAGGTGCAGCCTCGTGCCTGCCATAATGCTCAGGGCAGAGAAGGGGTTCAACAAATGTTTCCTTGACAAATGAATGAAGGTGTAATTAACTTAGGTTACCTCACAAAGCTAGTAACTGAGAGAAACCCATTGTGGCATAAAAATAAATAAGCTAAATAATTTAAAATATCCCTTAGTAATTATGCACAAAATTATGATTAAAGGCTGACCATTGCTCAGTTAAAGAGATATCCAGTGCTGGAGGGATGGCTCAGTGGATAAGGGCGCTTCCTGTGTAAGCTTGAGGGGAACTGAGACCACCAGAGTTCGACAAGTTCAAATCCCAAGAACCCATGTAATTAGTTAGGTGGGACTATGCACATCTGTAACTCCAGTACTGTGGGGGAGCAGAGACTGGAGAATTTCTGGGGTTCACAAATGTCAAGCTCTAAAATCAGTAAGAAACTTCATCTTGAGGAGTGATGGAAGGTAGCATTGGATATTTTCCTATGGCCACATCAGCACATACATGTGCATACACTATACACACCATACCTCACATATTACACACATGCAAAAGAAAACCCCAGAACATGGGTAAACTACTTGAACCCCTCCAAAGTTTGCCTCTCTAATACCTTCAAACCTGTATGTATCAATGATCTCTTACCATCTGTCTCTTGCATGCACAGTGAACTTATTTTTTTTAAATCAAGGACCCACCTACCTTTTCTAAGTCCATAAGTTGGACTTATGCTTCCGTCTTCCTTCAAGCAGCCATCAATAGCTATTAGGGCCAACACTGGAGATATTTGTGCTACTCTGATATGGAAATGATATCAAAAGGTTTGAACTGATTTTGCAGAAGTAAATCAAGTTTTCTGCATTACACCTGCCATAAAAAGGCATTTTCATGGACAGAGGACATGGGGTATATTGACATTTGTTCTGAGTTTGCCCTTTGTATTTGGTTAATAAGTTAGTATATATAGGTATTTGTTGAATGAGAAAATCAGGTTATAGAAAGAAAAAATTTAGGACTGTAATTAAAGGACCTTTAAAAAAACAAACCACATTAGGCTTTTAATACTTTTGATGATAGTTGGACCCTCAAAAATTAGCTCTTGCCTACTGAATTGTTTTCACACGAGTTCCCATAAACCAGAATGCTATTGATTTCACCAGCTGTGGCCAAAGGGGCTTAAATGAGCCACAAATCATGGCTTTGTTGCTGATGGTGACACTAGGGGTCAGAAATATCTGTCCATGATAGTGGAAAATATTTCAAGTGCCCTTGACAGTTTGCATTGGACAAAAAAATGCTCTTCTCTGCGTGTGTCTTTTGGGAAGCAATTGAAGTTAAAGACACACATGCATACATGTATGTGCATACACATACAAGGATTCCCACCTGGTCTCTAACTATCCTGCAACCTTGGAAGCTTTTATAGACTTCCTGATGTTAGGGTCAAGTATTGAACTTGGAGAACACCTCTTGGTAATTACAAGACAGAAGGACTTCTGTACAACCTGGAACTGGGTGGCTGCCCTTGGCTCTTTTGGGGGGGGGAAATGACAGGTACTTGATAAAATATCAGAATAACAGGAGAAAAATTAGAGAGAGTTGGAGAAGCTACCTTCATCCTAGTCACAAACGAGCAGTTGAGGTAAAGACCTTCAGTGGACTTGCTATTTGTTTGACATGGTCCACCCTATTGTTGCCTGGATTATCTGTCTCTTTCCAGGGCAATACCCTCTTGCTTTCAGCAGTAGGAATTTGGGGCCATTGGGGTCCTACTTCTTGCCTTATTTTACCTACATCCTTGCATTGATGGCAGAGAACAGCATGTATACACTTGCATGCTCTTTAGATTTCTGTAGTCTGTGGATGTTTAGGTCCCATTGTGCTTTCATGGACCAAGAAGATGCTGTCTAAGTGATTTTCTGGGAGTTTATCATGACAGTAACATAACTTCTCAGCAACCACAAAGGCCATCGGGGTATGTTAGAAAACACTCACATATAGGTGTAGACCAGGCTGACCAATATTTGAAATTAACATTCTTCCAAAAAGTTTAAAATGGGTAGTTTATATTTATACACCATTTGTCTAAGAGCTTATCTTCCAGAAAATAGTAGTTAAATACATTGAGTTTAAAATATTTATATTAATTTGAGAGAGAGAGAGAGAGAGAGAGAGAGAATGAATATGGGCACACAATGGCCTCTTGCACCTGCAAATTCCAGGCACATGAACCACTTTGTGCATCTGGCTTTATATGGATACTTGGGAATTGAACCCAGGGCATTGGGTTTTGTAAGCAAGTGCCTTGAACCACTGAGCCACCTCTCCAGCCCATATTGTGAGTGTGTGTTTTTTTCCTTTTAAACCAAGTTCTTGTTGTAAAATTTAAGCTTGATGGTAAGGGAGAAGAGCAGGAAGCATGGCTGAGGAAGAAGCAGTATTTCTGAAGACTTGTCACCTTCAGCATCAGGCTGCTGAGGGTTTGTCTCCGAATTCTAGAGACAGTGTGTCAGACAGTTCAATGGTGGGCAAGATTATTCAGTATTGAATTATGTAACGAGATCTTAAGACAGTGTTCGTATTCAAGAGGATGTTTTTATCCAGCGACATACCATCTCTCTTTTCTGGGGTAAGGGGGAACTAATTCAAAACTGGGTGAGAGCATTTTCAGTTTGCTTGGGGTATCCATCATTGCTCGCATTCATCTAGGATGTTCAGTGCCCTGAAGTGAACATGATCGTTCTGAACACTGGAACTTGTTGCCCTCAAAATGCTGATAACTCTGATGAGAGGCAGTGCAATAATTCCGAGAAGAATGTGATCATGCTGCCTTCCAGCTGAGTCTGGGATCTACCCAGACCATTTTTGTGAGTAGAACAAAGATTCTGTTCCCTAAAATCAAAGACGCAGCCTGCATCACAAAGTGCTCAATGATCAAAGTCATAAAGTGAAGCATGTCCATCATTCTCCTAAGAGGCCAAACTCTCTTAGCATTGATTTCTAGCCAGAAGAATTCAGAGCTCTCTGGTTCCATTTATGTTGAGGGATGGAGCTGAAGTGTGGAGGCCTGAGTCCAGGGGCAGTTCATGTCAAAATGGTCTTTTGTTCATTTAATGTGAATAGTTACTGCCTATTTCTGTTTCCTTTACGTTTTGCAGGAGCATTTCCCATCTAAAATACAAACACATGTTGGTTGGAAAGTTTTTAAAACTTAGGTTTTTAAATATCTATTTTCTAGATCAAACAACATTGAAATATTTAGATACCAACAAGATTTTTCAACAAACCAAATCTTTGAAAAACTGGCAAAAAAAAATACAAAGAACTCAAGCTCTTTTTCTCTCCCTCTGTAAAACTTAATTGGCTGTAGCATGAGTAAACTATGTCCACTTAAAGAATAGATGAAATTTATATTTAAAATTATTTCTGGAATTATATATAATTGTTTTTATAAATATAAATCAGCACATTTATACATAAATAAAATTATACATAGGACTCAAATTCCTAAAATTTGGCTTATTTCATTTAAAATAATTCATTTCAGAAAAACTTAGGATATGCCAGAAGATTTGTTTTCAGAAAGTTTTGTCTTACTCACTTTGGTAGCTACTTTTATGTTTTCACTCAAAAAATTTACTAAAATGAACTTTTGCTATCAACATTCTTATTTATACATACATTTTAGTATGAGCCCCTACATTCCTGTCAAAAGAAGATAGAAGTAACTAGGTTTTTCCTACTAAAAATCCCTGCATGATTCAAGATCTAAGATGGAAGGAATATATTTATAATAATATCAGTTATGTTTAACATGGTCTGTGTGAGTTCTCTGTTAAGTATTTTAAATTTGCACACTTATAAGTTAGATACAACCCTTAGTGGCATCTTACAGATGAAAAAATTGGAACATACAGTATTTAGTAAACTAATGGTCATAATACTTCTCTGACTTTAATGTGTGCAAGTGATACCTTAAATAAGCTTTTTGATGGCAGAATGATGAACATTTGTCTACTGATTTCTCTACGTGAGAAAAGACAAATATATTTCAGGCTTACCACAATTTACATTTAGCTCAAAGGATTGGGTTTTTCTGATCATAAATAACTAAAAACTATCACACACCTAGCATGTTTGATGATCAGATATTTGAAGTTAGATGTACACCTTACAGAAATTCAAAGCCAATTATGGAGAAATTGATAGATGAGGCAAAATTAACTTCGCTTTGAATGGTTTCACAAGCAGTGGTAACTAACAGACACTTGTGGCTTTGAATCCATAGCAAGCTGTTACTCAGAGAGAAAGCATTCACCTCAAGAGAAATCAGGTCAGCCTTCTGGAACATTTATCATGCACACCTGTCACCAGCAAGACCACCAGTCCTAAAATGAACAGAGATCACACGCAATAGTCTCTCCTGCTCTGAACTGCAAAGGAACACTCTAAATCAATACTTCTACAAATATGTGAATTTGGCAGAAGCTGCCATGAAACTGAGGCCAACACCCATATAGTTGCTCTGGGAATTGAATTCCTTAAGACTCTGTTTATAAAATTTTGAAACACAAATGGATTTGGTCTGTCTTAAGAAAAACAATCTGTCCGTGGCTTGTTTGGAATAACATCCGCAGTTGCTATAGAAGCATATAGGCAGATGCCCCATGTCTGATTTGGAAGACAGTTTCACCAGCTTCTCTTGTCCCATACCACTTAGCCAGGTTGGGTTTTGCCTGCTAAGATGAAAGGCCACCTTCTACTGAATTGAAGTAATTGCTGATTGGATATAGAAACTAGAGTCATTAGCAAAATACAGAACTCGAATAGTTAGCAAAATCCAGACTAGTGGAGGGTAAGACCGAGTCATGTATGGTAAAACCAAAACAACATATATGAGTCATAGCCCTGTGTCCTTTCAGAAATCCTGAGGCATCGTTCTGCTGGTTGCAGATTAATGTCAGTAACTGTGGGGAGGGATCCTGTGAGAAGTGAAGGTGCCCTTTAGTCAGATAGTTCATTGGAGGGGTTCAAAGATCACAATGGCCACAGCTACCAAATAACCTTATTTTCTCTGGATCTACATGACTTGACTTTCTTTGAGAGGAAGTACTCATGCCCCTCGTATGCCCTTGTTGGGTAAGCACACCTACAGACTTAGCTAGACTAACAGAACTATAAAGTAGGCTTAAGAAAACTGTAAAATCATGAAATGCTCAAGGAGAATAAAACAAGAAGGGGTTAGTACGCATGATGTTCACTCATCTGTGTGTACTAAGGTCAGAACACATGATTTACCCTGTAGAAATGGCAGAGTGAGTTCTTGTTCAAACTGTGTGTGTCTGTGTCATTTTGTATCACTCTGGGTCTATCAGTCTCTTCCCATGACCGATTCTTAAGCAAAAAGTGACACTCAGTGAAATATCCACAATAGAGATTATTTCAAAACACAGGGAGAAAGACTTATAAAACTTGAAGAAATTTTGTCTGTGAAAAGTAGTATTCATACCCGTATCTTGGAGAAACGTTGGCCTGATTTATAGGAGAGAGAAACTCGGAGCCCCTGAAGAAGAGATGAAGAAAATCTCCATTGATTTCTTGACTGGAAGAATTAAAAGAGAAATAAATAAATAAATGAAACCCACCACCTTTCATGCTCACACTCTATTAAGCCAGGACCAGGAAACAATTTCTAATCAGCTCTCTGATCTGGACAGAGATTGTGCAGCCTTTTGTACCAGGCCTCAGATCTGTAATCTATTCACACATGCTCAAGTCCAGCTGTTGTCATTGAAATCCCACATAATCTTCAAGGTCGAAGGGCAGTCACCCATGGCTGCTACAGTTAAAAGGTTATGCTGATTTCTGTTGTCAAATATTGGCCCCTTTCTCTTCCAATCACTCCCATTCTACTTCTTTTTCACAAGAAAAATCCAGACAAGAATTGCATTACATGACTTTAAAGTCTTAAAAAGTGTTCCTCCATTGTCTAATGCGATGTCTCCTGAATAGTCTAATTTGTTCTGTAATTTCACAGAGAACTTTCTGGTAACCCAAAAAAAAAAAAATGATCTGCATTTGCGCTCTGCCAGCAAGCTTCAAAGTACTGAGGCCCGCATGATTTTTGACATGCCACGGGTTCTGCAGAAATATCTGCTATAGAATCTATAATTTGGCAAACAGCGTGAATTACGGCATTAAGAACCAAGCAGTTGGTGCATAAACAAGCAAGAGTTACATAAAGCAAGCACCTAAAAAGATGAAAGTTCTTTAGGTATTGTGGTTTTTAAATATCAACTAGTGTTATTGTGCATTTGGAAAAACCATATATCTTTTTAAAAATATTTTATTTATTCATTTTCAAGAAGATAGATAGATAGATAGATGAGAGAGAGAGAGAGAGAGAGAGAGAGAGAGAGAGAGCGCACCAGGGCCACCACCTTGTGGGTCTGGCTTATGTGGGTACTGGGGAATTGAATTGGGGGCCTTAGGCACTGGAGGCAAGTGCTTTAACCGCTGAGCCATCTCTCCAGCCCTTGAAAAACCATATATCTTTATGTGCAAAATTTATATTTGTTTTCTATTGCCTTGAAAGAGTCATCGGAGACGTGCTTTTAACAATGCCTAGCTTCAGTTCATCAGTGATTTTCTTGTTGTGCTTGGTGATCCAAAATCTCTGTGGAGTGTCTTAAAATTAGCACGTGGCTGTCTCTTGGAAGCTTCAGGTGTTATGGCAGGCAGTGTTCTCTCTCCCTTAGTGGTTTCACAATCATGTGAATGAAACTTGAAAAGGAGGGACAAGGTGATGTGTCCTGAAGGTTTTTGCTGTTTTACATCCATGAACCAGAATAGCCCTTGGGTGATTCAGTTTTATGTCTGTTTCATTTAAGATAATCAGTTTCTGATGTATTCAGGGAATAAATTTTCTTCTGTTTTCTCCCAACACATGCAAGGTTTTATAACTTAAATTAAAATTATTACAAATAGTTTGATCCATTTGCAAATAGACAATAATTACCACCCATGTTTATAAAAATCTTTTTGATTTGGATCATAACTATAACAAGGTCGTTCAGAGCCATGTTAATTAAAATAACTTAAAGCTTGTAATCCCTTGAAAATCATCACAATTAATATTAAAATATTAACGATATAAAATACTGATCCCATCGTGTTAATTGTAGTGGACTAATTTAGCTCTTCTGACATGATACAAACTTCCTCAGTCTTATTTTTTCACTGCTGCACTTGAAAAAAAATAAATCTCCAAAGTTAATGTTTCCCTGATCTTGTACATGACTAATTTGTAGTGAGGTCCACTTGTAATACATCCATTTCTGCTTGTAGGTCTAATATATTCATGATTATAGATGTTTAGGGGAAATCGGGAAATTAATTTACTGACATTTAAAAAAAATTAATGAAAGGATCTTCAGCCCAGAGGGAGGAAAATTGAGTTGAGAGTTTGTCTTCAAATATTTGCGAGGTAGCAGAAAGGAAGAGACATGAGGTTTGTTCCACCTGTACCAAAGGCAAAATCAAGGTGCATAAGAAGTTACAGAAAGCAAAACATTTAATGAATTATTAAATAAAAAAAACAACAACTTGTTGGCAGGGTCTGTGGGCACAGCTGAGAGGACAAAGCACTTGTTATGCAAGTGTGAGGAACTCAGTTCACATCCCCAGCACCCAAATAAATAAATAAATAAATAAATGCTGGGTGGGGAGTGGCATCAATTTATAAATCCCAGCCAACAGTGAATAGCCGCCATGACTCCTATTCCTCAAGCCTCTTTCGTCTCATTGTTCTTTTCAGCCAAGATTACATTATTTCCATCTCACCTACAATTCCTTACTGTGTTATAACAAAATAAGGTATAACCATTTCATAGATGGACTTACAGCAGCCCATTGACCTGATGAAATGAAAGCATTTCATATATTTGAAAAAAAGGATTTTTTATGTTTTCTAAATTCTCAAGCAAATTTTCTAGATACAGAGCTATTTTAACTTAATGTGAGTCCAACACCATATGCCTGCCAGTCTTTGCTTACTGTGAACAGACACCAAATGATTGTTTCAACACCATCATAGAGGCTACCCACAGAAGCAAAATGCGTAGGCATTTTATTATTCCTAAATTCTTTATGCTAGATGTCTGAATTCTTCACATTATTAATATAAGGATTTATTTCAAAAAACATCTAGAATTTCATCAATGAGTGGCAAAATAATTTGGTCACTATATAATCATAAATTAAGCTAAAAGGTTAACGTACCTCCATTTAACTACTGAAAGACCTGTTTTCTGAGGTATTCCAAGTTGAGTACTTATAGTACTCACTATATAAATAAGAAAGTAGTAATTTATATGATGTTATAGTGATCAGATGACCACCAGATAAGGTCATCTGAATTGCTCATCACAGAACAAATTCTTATTATACAGCTGGAATGAAGGGTTTTTCTGGGCCCCGTGACAGTGTGAGATCCTGAGTAGCAATCCTGCCTTTCTGGTTTATTATCAGAGAAAATTGATACTGTCATATAAGGTAGAAGGAGGCTATGGACACAAGACAAGCAGAACAGAAATTCTTATCCATTGAGCACACTTCAGATACACTGAGCTAAAGAGGAAAGGGAACTTGAGGAGCCCCATCCGCCAGGAGGTGACATCCCAAAGGGAAGCTTACCTGGGAAGGTAGATTTTCTTCTGAGAGCAGTGACCTCGGGGATTAGTGTAGGGCCTGCACACCCCACACCACCCAGACTCCTGCTGGAAGAGTGATGGTGTGGGAATGTGAGACCCCTTTTCATCTCAGTGGTCCAGGGGCCCAGCATGGAAAGGCCCTGTCCTTGGCCTGTCATTTCTTAGTGACAGAGACTCATTTACCCAAGGGAGAAGAACATGGAAATGCATTATTTAATGAAATGACTTGTGCACTGCAGTCTGTCAGTGTCATAGTTAGCCACATAGTTAGCTGGGATGAATCTCTAAACCAAGCACAGTTGTGGGAGGAAAGGATTTATTGAAGCTACAGATCCAGGGGTCATTCCATAATGGCAAAAGAGGCTGGCCCCCTTTTCATAGTTCCAAATACCACACACACAGAACAACAAAGAGGTGCGGTGGGGGAACCCCTATCCCAGACTTGTTGGCTTCCTGAGTGTCTGGAATTTCCTTCCTGCACTACCCTCCCCAGAAGGGATGTTCATTTCTAGCTTCCATGAGCTTCCTTACATCCTGTCCCCCCCTTACTGAGAGGATGCCTTCCTGTGAACACCCTCAGAGTCCCACCCAAGATAATTAAAAAGATCAAGTTGACAACAAAACTTAACCATCACAGCCAGCATCATAACCAAATGATATTTGATCTCTCAGGGCTGAGAGAGCCTTGGTACCAGAACAGGAAAAAATAATGCCATCTTGTATGTAAACATTCCTCCATGCAAACGAACATCACTGTGGTGGGGATGCTCCAACTTTCTGTATCTATCTTGATGCTTTGTTCCCAGCCATCTCTTCTGCAACCCTACAGTCCCCTCTATCTCTGCAAATCCAGCCCTTTTCTTTTCTGCTTTAATGTTAAAAAGGTTGCTACATACTCAGTCCTCCCATGAAGTGACATTTGGTTCCTACAGAATAGCCTTTTCCATAACAACTGCTGATGTCATCAAAGTAAAGAGGCCTGCTCTTCTGAAGCACCCATCAAAGAACTTTGTGTATTCACATTTCTTCTTATCCCAGAATGCCTCATCTCTCCCCACTGAGTACAACTGACTCCTGGAAGTTGAATCCTGTATCTAATTGAGAATTCATTGAACAAAACTTCAGTGAATGAATTTTTTAGCCATTTTTATGGAAAAAAAGAATCTGCTTTTATTTCAATCTCTTATACAATGGCTCCTGAGCCACAGTTCAGAGTTCAGAGGCAGACCATTAAGCAACAGCATCTCATCTAAGGCATGCTTCCCAGCACAATGCCCTGCCCAAAATTGCAGATCTTGACACCTCCCCAGAACATTTCATTGGCTTTTTGACAGATCTTTCAAAACTATCTCAAACTGCTTAAATTTTCCATTTTCTTTTTTCACCATAAATTGGGAACATTAATATATGAATATATTGCAAATTGGTGGTATTCCTCTTATGGCACCCATCCTCTGTTCCCATTCCCCTTCAGACCCTCTTCAGCGATGGGTGTCTATACCCTGTTGGCTCATGCTTGTACCAGAGAGCTCCTGTGGGAATGAAAATACCTTACAAGCCTCCCTATGACTCTTATATTCTCCCAGCCTCCCTCTTCCTTGATGTTCTACCTTTTTATACTTTTTCTCTATTTGTAATAGAGTAGAATCACTCTATCAGTGTAATTTCCCAACACGTCATAATTATGATTTCGTATGTGTGAGTGAGAAGGAGGCAAGAATCTGCTCGGTTCACTTAGTGATAACTTTAGCCACATTGCTTTTTCAAACATTTCTTAGGTGTTGTGTCTTTCTGCTGTCTTCTCATAGAGTTCATCAGTAGGTTTCCAAATAATTGGTGAGGGAGTAAAACCAGTCTGGGAGCCTCTTCAAGTTAAATCGAATGTTTACACAGATTTTTTCCTGTCTGGGACACATTATAAATGTCAACGAGCCCAGGCTATCTGATAACTTGATTTTACTGTGAAGAAATGTGGCCATCAGAATTTAGGAAATTACAACCTTCCTTTTCATTTTTCTGGCTAGGGTGTATTCACATATATCTTACCTGATCTACCAACCTGTGGACCTGTAGGAGAAGACAGATGGAATATTTTTTTCCTGCAATGACTTTCACTGTCTCTTAACTACATTTCCTCTTGACCTCCCAAGATGTGGACACCATGACAGCCATAGGTCACACATACCAGGCATTTTTCATGTTAGATGCCCATGGTCCCTTCAACAGATTAGTGGGTTGTATTTCCTGTCCTGGTCAGTTTGCATAGAATGTTGGGATGGCTCTTTTTTTTAATGTGGATAGTTTACCAATGTAGATTGGCTCAGTTTTAACTCAAACACTATTACTAGAAATGAGAGTAAGAGAAAGAAGCAATTCGATGACTTTTTATTTTCTATAAATAAGAAAGTTTGGGTTTTGTTCACTCAGAAACCCTGCTTGTTCAGGTGCCATCCTAGAAGTTGGCCCAATAACACCCAAGAGACTGTCAGCTCCAAGGGCCTAGAGAACCCCCCTCCCCAACTCCAAGTGCATGTCCTGTGTCAGAGCTGCGCATGGCACAGTTGGTCAGTGTTAAGAAAAGGGAAAGAAAAGCCTTCTGAGGGATGAGGTCAGCCAGGAAAGGCTGACGGAGATGACAACAAAGCTGTCCTGAGGGACAGGAGGAAGGAAGTGACGAGGCAAAGGGTAAGAAAAAGCAGCAGAGGCAGAGATGACAGGTTCAGGGAGGACCATCTCTTTAGACCAAGAGGGAGGACCAGAGTGAGGGGCAGGATCAGCATACACTTGAGGAGTGGAGCCAAACACCCTGCGGAGGATTCGTGCTCTGTCCTGTGGGGCACGTGCAAGAGTTCTCATAGGCGGATGTGCACTGAACATGTTGGAGTTATGGCTAGACCTGCTTCTCTCCTACCTCAACACATCCCTCGACCTGAAGATTTTTATTCCTTCTGTTCCTGACTGTCTTCTTAATACCTTTCATATACCAACCCCGGTCCTAAATCATGTGGTTTAAAAAAAATATTTTATTTATTCATTTTCAGGCAGAGAGAGAGAGAGAGAGAGAGAGAGAGAGAGAGAGAGAGAGAGAGAGAGAGAGAGAGAGAGAGCACGCACCAGGGCCACCACCTTGTGGGTCTGGCCTATGTGGGTACTGAGGAATTGAACCCGGGGCCTTAGCACTGGAGGCAAGTGCCTTAACCGCTAAGCCATCTCTCCAGTCCCTAATCGTGTTTTTAGTCAGAGATTCTATACCCCTCACGCTGTGTGTGTGACTCATGGTAGGTGCTCAGTAAATATTTGTTCACTGAGTGAGTGAGTGAATGGTCAGATCTACCTGTTAATGCACAGCTCTGGTGCAGTGAGAATGGATGGATGAGGAAAATTGATGGAAGACAGCAGAGAGCCTGGAGGTTCCACACCTTGCTGGTGGGAAGTGAGAAGAAGCCTAGAGTGAGGAGGCATGCCTAGAGTGATAATATATTGAGGAAACAGAATTCGTGTGAATTTGGTACATAGGCCAAGATGCAGGAGCCAGAAAAAGACACCAACACATAGAAAGCTAGGTAAACAGTGATTCATTCAAAAGCGTAAAGAACAGGTTTTTAGGGAAGAAGAGAATGAGTTCAGCTTTGGACATGTCGGGTCTGATGCTACCTGTGAGCTGTCTGAATATCATGTCCAATAGATGTTGAGATTTATGGGTTTGGAACCCACGCAAGAGATCCTAGCAAAAGAAAGATAAATCAGCATTATTGTTCCATAGACTCACTCTTCCTTTCATTCACACTAGCTACTTTGTCTTGGGAAATAAGAATCCAGTAGGGACCAAATCAGACATTAATCTGGTTTTCACAAATATTAGAGTCTAGACTGGTAGCTGATGTCACAGCAACAGATACAATAATTTAGGAATTATATACAGCCACAGCCACACATGGGTGGGGAGGGAGAGGCCATGGAGAACACTAACATTTAAGAGCTGGGCAAAAGGAAAGGGTCGACCAGATGATGGTGTTGAACTATCCAATGGGTAAATTCAAGGGCATCCCCTCCCAAACCCTTCTATCTAACCCCACTTAGTCTGCAGACCACATTCCTTGCTTTTGGATGACAGGATTCAAGGGTTTCTGCTTATATTTACACAGTTCAGAAACTCTTATTAGTTTCTCTTGCTTTTGGTACTGAAGCAAAGAGCCTCAGAAGACAAAGAGAGACATAAGCAAGAGCTGTTGGCCAGTACGGATTTTCCTCCTCAGCTCTGAACTGCCTGGCGGTCTATGTGTGCTGAGTCAGCATCAGTGTGCATCATAGCTGGGTAGCTGGATTTCCTTTGCTGTAAGCTGTGCCATCAATGTGGTCTTAATGGTGTCCCATTCAGATCAGTGTAACAAGGGTTATGGTCTGCTTCACCAAGACCTCCTTAAGAGAATTTCTATTTATTGTATTTATGGTTTCTTGCTCTCTTTCTTTCTTTTTTTTTTTTACTTCTCATAATCAAAGATACAGCACCTCAAGCCCTTACCCAATAAGAGCAACTCAAACATACTGACTGTGGGAACATTCTTAAGAGCTTTAAAGGTGGACTTTTGTCATTTTATTTCAAAAGGCAGATTGTGATCACTGTATATCTTAAAATTAGAACTTTTCAAGCTACTTTTAAAAAATATTTCATTAGCATGTATTCATTACATAAAAATGGATTTCGTTATGACATTTTACACATGCATATAAGTGCCACAAATTACGTGCATGATATAAAATTGAAAAACTTCCTTTAAGAGTCAGTAAAAATATTTTTTAAAAAAGCTGTAACTACAGGATGAAAAGATTTCATAGGTCTATTTATGATCCTCTAAAACATGCAATTTGGCATGTTTATGTGCAGAATGTTTAATAAATTTATTGGTGTGTACACTACTCTTCAGGTAAAGTTACTCCTTGATTCTAATATTAAAAGATTAGCTTTTATCCACATACACATTGTATTTTTTAATTGTTACATATTTACATCGATTTGTTTTCTTATGCTGTATGTGTCTTCAAAAGGTGTCTCTCATTACAAAGAATGGTTATTTAAAAATCTATTTGGCTAAAAACTGCTTCTTTGAGTCAAATTTTCAAGCAAGTAGAGATTTAGCTGACTTGATAGACAGGTCTCTAAAGTGAATTGGCTTATGTGAGGATCAGACAAAAACTGTAGGTCAGGAAGGGACTCTATCCGCTATAAATGATGGATTTTGAGCCATATTTTGATTTATATTTCTAAATATACCATATAGTTATACCAGTAATTCGTGATAGGTACAATATTAGATGTATTAAAGAAAATCAATTATATTCACCAGAAATGAAGCAGATGCAAAATTCAACTATGAAACAATTTTGAATAACCCCCCCCAAAAAAAAACTTGACAAACACAGAAAACTCAAAACCTAAATTTTTATTTCAACAAAATAATTTGTTTTCATGTTTCAAGAACTGTACAGTAGTTCCTCTTAGGCTGTTAAAAAGTTCTCCTTGGAGGCTGGGGAGATGGCCCGGCAGTGAAGGCTTTTGTTTGCAAAGCCTGTTAGACTGGGTTCTATTTCACCAGGGCCTACGTAAAACCTGATGCAAAAATGATTCACAAGGTTGAAGTTTGTTTGCAACAACAAGAGGCCCTGATGCATCCATTCTCATTCATTTTCTCTCTCTCTCTCTCCTTTCAAATACATAAATAAAAGGATTTTTAAAAACATTCTCCCTGTAGAAAAGAAGGGAATATCTTAAAACTTCACTTGAGTTAAAGGAATGCATCGAATGGGTAACTGATTCGGATCCGATGTGTTTTTAGAGAAAGATTCAAAACCATTCCCCACTCTGGCTCCCATGGCTGATGCTTAGGGACGCTGTGCTCATCCACATCTTTAAGGTCACCACAGTCACCCTGGGAATCCATTTCTTTTAAATTCTTTTTTGTTAAAGATTTCCTGTTGAAGTATTTTCACCATGTCAAAACTCACCCAGCTGTGTGTCATAACTTTCCGTAATCTCCGAAGCCAGACTCAAAGTTGCCTTCACACACGCGCTCACACGAGTGGGTGATTAGGCACCACATGTGTTAATTGTACGGAAATGGATATTTACAGTTCTGTTGTCACGAGTTTTCTGTTTCTGACATTTCGTTTTCTTTTGTTTTTGTTTCCACAGGACATTTGGGCTTCCAAGACAGTTTTGTCACATCGGGTGTTTTCAGTGTGACAGAGCTAGTAAGAGTGTCACAAAGTAAGTACGTTTTTTGCTCTGATTTGGTTCTGGTTTATCTTGGGTTTGTGTTGACTCTCTGACTGGGCCTTCTAGAGATGTAAATAATAATAATAATAATAATAATAATAAATTAGAGCCTCCTTTTATTCTTCTCCTTGGACAAAATTTAACACCTAATTTGTTTAAAAGCCAAGGTTTTAAGTCGGGAAAATTGAAATAGTATGAAGCATTGGGGAAGGACTGAAATCCCAAGAGCCTCACATGTTCTTGAGTTTGCAGCGTGAACTCCGTCTCAAAGATTCTGAGACCTCCCTGGTTTCTAAGCCATCCTACGTTTTAAGAGAATTGGTTCCTGACCTTTAAACAATGCTAATGCTCTCAGTATGAGTGACAGGGAACAGGATGGTCATTACCAGCTTGTCGATATTGACTACTACAGTGAGCGAAGAGGACCTGCCATCACCCAGGCTCTTGATCAAAGGCCCATTGACTAAGTTCCTGCTGTGATAATTCTAGAAGGGTGGGGGTGGGGGTCTGTCCTCTATGTCTTTGTCTCTGTTTTTACATGTCTCTTTCTCTCTCTCTCTATCTATCTCTATCTCTCTCTCTCTCTCTCTCTCACACACACACACACCACAAGTGCAATTTTGTCCACACACATACACAGACATGCTTCAAGGGTGGGGATCTGCTCTTGTTTCAGACATCACAGACTAGAAGAATCTCCAGGCTCCAAAAAGCGAGATCCAACTTGGGGTTGGAGGAAAAGTAGGAACTCACGAGCCAACGACATGCCTGGCCTCAAAGGATGTCACATCATTTCTTGCAATAAACTCATCAGATACCAAATTACTCCTGCTTTTCTACATGAGTTAAACTAAAGATCTACTGAAGTCATTTTCCCAAAGTCCAAGAGTGAGTAGATGGTTCAGCCACGTCTCAGTAATGCTAAAACCCACACTCTTAGGCTTAGCTCACTGGAATTTGGAGGAAAAAAATTCCCTTGGGAAGGTATTCTGGGAATCAGCATCACTGCCGTGTATGATGCTGAGGTCTTCCTGGATTGCTTGCTATGTGGCAGAGTTGGAAACCTAAGAGAGGCATTAGGAGCGGCAGGTGATGGCCTGGAATGGAGACGCTGCCAATGTCCCACTGAAGTGTGCCAAAGACCCAGCCTGCTGAGAAGACCGCATGATACACACACACACACACACACACACACACACACACACACATACACACACATACCCCGGTTATTACTGGCTTAGAGACAGTTAACAATCATGTGTATATATTTTCTTCATAAGACTTTTGAAAGTGAAAATATCATATTCCACATTTTTCTTATAATCTTACTACTAATAATAATATAAAGAGTCTATATCTGAGCATATCTGTAAGAGTAGCATTACAGGGAAGTCTATTTATTGAGCCCTTAGTGAGATCCAAACATAGCCTTAAAGATTTTTTTAAAAATCCGTTTTGACTCTAAGATTAGAGCCCTAGATCATTTTATTCTGCCCTGACCACTCTCCTGTCTGTATTTAGGCTTTATTACCTCCAGTGTCCCAAGGTCTGGGGACTGTGATAAAGGCCACATAGCTCAGAGCCCTGCCCAGCATCTCTTCCCATTTTCCCTTTCAGTGCTTATATGCAGCCTCTGTCTATGGTAGCATGAATGCCAGGTGAATTCAAAACCTGCCAGAGGGGATGACCATCCTAGGCGCTAGGTTCTAGAAGGTCCTGGATTGCTTCCTATCCCCATGTAGGAGACAGTGTGGCTGATGTCTGACAGCGTGAGTGCCCTTCGGCTCCTGAGTGCATCAGGATACTGCACACTCCTGTGTCATCACTCCAGGACTCACTCACACATGGCCTTGTGGTGAGGGTGAGACTGGGCTGTGTCAGCCAAGCCATGGCTTTGGGCTAACTGGTGACTTCCCTCACACCCTTCTTCCTTGCAGATCTTTAGGTTTGCCAGAGTATGTTTTACAGATCATCTTGGCTGCTGTGTTAGGGACCCTGGAGCTCTGCTCCCTGCCTGCACACCTTTCTGTAAGACTTCTGACTCAGAGATGTGAAGGATTTCGACTTCTTATACCTTTCTCCTAGTGCTGTCCTGCCCTCTTCCTCCTCTGCCCATGTGGGAAGAGCTTAGCCTCTAATTGTGGGCCTGGGTGGGGATCTTTTTGCAAATGAGTGGGGCTGGGGGCACTCTACATCCTTGATATTAAAATAAGCCCTCATGTAAGTTGATCAAACAAGAGATGTTACCCCATTAGTAATATGAGCAATGTTAGTATGAACGAGCATACTAGTAGAATTTATCAGGAACACACCCTGTGCCAGGCATTGTCTAGTCTCTTGGAAGGTGCTGTTTCCTGATTCCAACTTTCCACAGATGAAGGCTACCACTGTGCTCAAAGGCATTCACACCCTGCTTTCTCCATGCAACAGAACCTATGGTTCTGGGTTTTTATTAAGAAATCATTTCTAGAGACTATAGACTTTTAACTGGTACTTCAAAAAAGATAGAAATTGTTTTTATGTAAAACAGAGTAAGTAAAGTACTTTAAATTTCCCCTACTGATTTTCAGGTATAATTTTTTTTAATTAATAGTCTTTATATTTTTTATTGAACTGGGAATTGAACAAAGGGCTCTTATACCTGTTAGGCAAGTGTCATACCACTAAGCTACATTCCCAGCCCTGAATATATATATATATATATATATATATATATATATATATATATTACTGAATTCCTGAATATATATATATATTACTATAAAATTTAAAAATCTGGAAATGAACAGAAAATTTTCAAGGCAAGTCTATTGTATATATTACAATAAGTATGTATATGTCATTATATATAGATATATATGTTATATATTATGGCAGTTTTTGTTTTAATTTTCAGGTACCAAAGTACAAAAGTCCTTTACAGCCCTAACAGTTTCCCTATTATACTATTAACAGCCCTACACCTATTCCCTTCTCCCCCCCCCAATTGGTCATAGTTCAGACTTTAGAAGTGTCACTTCCCCAAAAGAGATCAGCAAGGGTTCTAGCCAGCTTAGCTCCTTCCTTGACCATGGGCCCACACCTCTGCATACCACCCAACGCCCTTCCTGGTAGGGTAGTGTTCCCTCCCCCAAAGAGGACATGTCTGAGGCCTTCTTCTGGGGCTCCTCCCTCTCTTTTCCTGTGCTTCTTCTTGATGGAAGGTGCACGCCCGTCTCTCCCGACCCCCCCCCTTCTCTCTGCCTGTTCCTCTCTGTCTCCTTTTTTGTCTCTCTCCATCCCTGTCGCTCCCTCTCTCTGTGTACGCCTTTCCTTCCTCTCTCTCTCTCTCTCTCTCTCTCTCTCTCTCTCTCTCTCTCTCTCCCTCTCTCTATTCTCCTATTCTTTCCCCCTCCTGTTCCTGTCTGTCCTTCTCTCACTCTCTCTTTCTCTCTTCTTGGTTCAGAGTCTGGTTCAGCTTTCCCAGTATCCCTTCTCCCCTTTGCTACCCTGAAATTCCCTTACATCTGCCTGAGCCACGCCTGTGATGGGCAGCTACCACTTTTT
>PVHP010024363.1:0-26506 GCA_004024765.1 Zapus hudsonius
GGAAGGAAGGAAGGAAGGAAGGAAGGAAGGAAGGAAGGAAGGGAAAAAGGAAGTTGCTCTAGCAACACCAACCATGAATAGCCACTACCCTGATCAAACAGTAGCCATCAACATCATTGCTGCAAGACCTGCCAAAAGACCAGAGAGATGCTGACTTACTGAAAGCTCAGAGGTTGTTAGCATTTTTAAGACAGAAGGTATTATCTACTCAGATATATATACTTTTTTGGAGACACAATATTATTGCACGCTTAATAGAACAGAATGCAGTATGGTGTAAGTATACCGTCTATATATGCTAGGAAAGCAAAAACTTCCTACAGCTTGCTTTATTGCTTTACTCACTTCACTGCAGTGATGAGGACTAAAACCTGCAGCATCTCTGAGGAATGCAAACCAGTGTCTGACATATGTCCGGTGCGCAGAATGTACTTAGTTAATGTCTATGATGGTTCTTGCTACCCTCAAATCCACTCGCCACTAAGTCCAATGAAGCCAGAAAATAGCAATGTGAGGCAGAAAGTGACTTTAATAGGAAGCTCAGTTTCCCTTTTGTCCTAGGAATACAGCATTTCCCACTTTTCTAATTTGACATGCTTAGAGCTTTTGGTATGGCGCCAAAGGAGAAAAGTTTCGCTACAACATAGTCCAATAAGCTGGTTGGGGAGTAGGAGCTGAAGCAGATCCATAGGAAAGTCAGCTGTCCTGGGGTATAAAAGGGAGAGGGGTTCTTAGCGGAAATGGCTTGTTGGATGTCCCGCAGCACTGGGGTGACGTCTGGGTTGGATGTCTGGGTCATGACCTTGAGGTAATTCTTCCACACTAGCATGATGTAATCCTGGCTATAGTCCTCCTGTACATCCTGTGGAAGTTGGTCCAGGATGTCCTTCTCTAACTTTTCCCATCTGTCATTTGTGCCTGTGATATCTGGGATGAAAGAGAAAAAGAAGGGTCAGGAGCTGAGAAGGCCAGGCAGAGGCAGCAGGACAGGCCTCTGCTGGGAAAGATAGACATTTGCAAATACCTTGTCAAACTATGTGCTTCGTGATGTCTGTGATAGAGTTTTAAAAAATCACTGCTGATTGAGCCCTCAGCCCTTTCCAAGCTGCCCCTGCCCTCTAGAATGAGGCAGGTTTCTTTTTCCCATTTTGAACACTGAATAAATGTAATCACATTAGGCTTACTCTTTGGCGCCAACTTCTTTATTCAACATGATGTTTGTAAGATGCATCCGTGTATGGTAGGTATTGCATAGCTTTCCACTGTATAAATGCACCAATGATTCATTGTACTGTGACATCACATTCTTTTCAGCTTGAGGCTCTTACAATATGGCTGCCTCAAACTTTCTAGAACATATCTTTTGGTGCCTATTATATACATGGAATGGAATATGATTTCTACAATGTCACATATTAAACATAGACTATTCTATGTATTTACATATTTATGCACAGCATATACATAATTTTTTTAAATATAGAAACAGTGTTAACCTCTATATTGAAAATTAAACATGTATCTTGAACTATCTTATGCATAACATAATATACTGCTAAACATTCAGTGTAATTTAAATATATCTTGGACATTGATTATATAAATGACATGAGTAAGTACAAAAGTGTTTTAAATGTGCAGATACACATAAATAAAATATACTTGCTTTAACATTCAGTAACAATGGCTGATCATTGTATAAATGAATAAGAAGTAAATACACAGATTTTTAAATTAATCTCCTTTGATGTAACTATCAGTTTGTGTGCCCTTCTACTATCATTCCTTGTTCATATATTTACACACAGAGAAGGCTCCATTTGATTTTATCAGAGATTTTAAAAAGTGTTATTCTATGCTTTTCCAGAAATTCATTCTCTTTCGTGTGTTCTCCTTGTCAGTGGCTATGTGATTTACACCAGAGAGATGGAATTTTCCATTCATCAGCTTTCAGCCAATTGCTTTCCTCTCTTGTTGGAGCCTTCCAGCCCTTGCTGGGTTTCCCAGCTGCCAGTGATGCTGCAGTGAGCTGACTTCCAACCTACCCGGGGGCACTTGGGCTTGATGCCTGCACGCTAGGCTCTCCAAAGTGCAGCAACCTGGTCGAAAAGCACGTGAATTTGGGATTTGAATAGCTACTGTCAGATTGATCTCCAAAATATTGTGGCCCTTTATGCTCCATCCTGCAGTGTAGGATGGCTGGCTCTCTGTGGGATAGACCTTTGCTCACTAGCTTGTATAATTTCTGGATAAAATGTGAGCCCCTCAAGTCCAGTGATGGGTAAGGCAAACCAGCGTCCGGTGGTTTGTTTCTCTTCATGAAGGCATAACACTGTACATGGAGAAATGATTGTCCTGGAAATTGATCTGGGGGTTGGGTCTCGCTTGCAAGAATTAGTGACCCTTTAGCCATCTCTCTCCCAACCCCTGCCTTCCTAGGCTAACAGATTCCTTTCTCTGTTTCTTGGACTTTCTGGCCACTCTTGTGAATAGACCATCTAAGGCCCCCGGAGCTCTCTTAATAAGTGACAAAACCACCAATTTTTTGTCAACCTTCATCTACCACTTTGGGAGAATACAATGAATCTGACCTGGACCCAACTCCCATCTCCACACCTAATACTTCTATGGCTGGGAACTCCTTCACTTCTCAGAGCCTTGATGTTCTCACGGCAGGGTGGAAACACTCTGAGGACCAAGGGAGATGATGCAGGTTCTAATGGGCTTAATCTGTGCTAGCATGCACCATGTTAGCTCCTGTTATTGTAGGGCTGTACACGGGACGGTCTGTGTCCCTGAGTGTTCTTTGAAAATCCTCATCTGCATGCTTTTCTTGACCTACCTTCAGTTAAATATGACCATGAAGTCTCATTCTGTTTCTGGCTTCCTGCCTTTAGTAAACTCATCAAATAGCAACTGAAAATGCAGTCATCTTGGTATGAAAGACAGAGTACAGCCACCACTGTGTCTGGGGACATGGCCTCAAACTCCACACCATTGTGGTGTGCCAGGCATCTGTCTTAAGGCACATTATCCACCCCCACCTCAGCACCCTCACATGGAGAATGTTGGCTAAACCTATACCTATACATTTTATAAAGCTCTGGAAAAGAGTTTAAAATTTACCAACTGAAGGTGGGGGAGGATAAATTTTAAAAATAAAATAAAATAATAAAATAAAATACCAAATGAACTGATTCAATTCAGTTGTAAGAAGATGAAAATACTAAGTGTCCTGACTTGCTCATTACACACACACACACACACACACACACACACACACACACACACACACTGTACCTGACAAATATGTGTTGTTATTATGCACCCATTCAAATGGACAGTGAGCTGAAAATGTAGCTCAGAGGCAGAACACTTGCCTAGCATGTACAATGCCCTAGGTTCAATCCCCAATACTTCCAAGAAAATAAATAAATAAATTACCTAACATAAAACCAGACATGTTGGCACATGCCTGCAATCCCAGCACTAAGAAGCTAGTAGCAGACATTGAGGTCAGGGGTTCAAGGTTATCTTCAACTACACGGTGAGTTTGAGAGTTTAAGGCTAGCCTATGCTATATGGGACACTATCTCATGAACCAATGTGTGTCAGGACATTGAGAGATCATGCTGGAAGCAAGAAGGAAGCTATCTCCCTGCTGGCTAGCCCTCACAGCACTGGAAAGTGTTAGGCCAGCTGCTGGGGGATAATGGTCACCAACCATATGGACAAGCAGGGATGGATCCTGTGAGATATAAAATCAAGCAGCTGTGTAAAAATGACATGCAGACTATGGAGGTAATCAACTGCTCCCTGATTGGATATGATGCCTGGAGGGAATTCATTTCATACCTGGTATTAAGAATAAAGTCAGAATCCTATGGATAGAAAAGTCATAAACTTTAGAGGGAAGTTCCCACTGTTCTTTGGCTAAAATGAAAGGGAATGCTTATCAAAGTCTTCTAAATGTCTACCCTTATCCCCTGAACCACGCTGCTTTCACTCTTGGTTAGAGAATCTGCTTTGTACCTTCAATACTACAAGGGAAGAAAACTGATGTTCTAGCATAAGACAAGTCATCTCTATCACATCTGCCAGGGCCCAGGAGACATTACAGAGAAAGTGGCAAGTTAAATACGGGTGCTGCTCTCACAGATAACCTGAGAATCTCCTCCAGGGAGAGGATGGTAGACACTGGGGAGACTCAAAACTCATCAAAGCAGAAAAGCAGAGGCTGCTGAGAACTCAACACTAAAGATTTATAAACACACCCTCCAAGGCTCAGGGAACATTGCAGAAGAGGAGATGGAAAGATTGTAAGAGCAGCAGGTTGGGAAGGAGTATTCTGAGGCATTGTCTCCCCTGACCCACAGAGACTGACTGGTGAATTCATGACCCCACAAGAATGCCACTAACCCCAGTGAAGAGGGCCCTTCATGGAATAGGAGGGGAGAAGGGGAGAGGAAACATACAGTGTAACCCAATGGGAATATGATCATTATGCAATATCTTCATAAAGCACACAACTAATAAAAATGTGTGTGTGTGTGTGTGTGTAAAGTAAAAATACAAGTTGTTTTTAGAAAACAGGTTGGTCTTACCTCATCAAGTTGTAAACTCTGTGACTGGATCTAATCACTCCATCCCTGGCTCTTTGTCAGGGGACAGTGATCCGACAGCTACACCCAACACTGATGGCCTGTCAAATTCCAGTGTTGAGTGAGAGCATCCAGTTGACACACACTGATTGCAAATTGCAAAAACTAATAAAGTCAAACTATTGTTTGAGGGATATGGGTGGATCTAAGTCTGTAAAGAAATGCAAAATAACTCTGAATCACAAGACCCAAAAGAGCAGGTGAGATCAAGAAGATCTGGGCTGTGATGGAAGAAGATCATGGAAATTTCTGAGAGACAGCGATGCTTTATTTATTGTTCTGGGCATTAAGTGTATGAGTGTTTGGAATTATTTGTTAAGTTGAGTGGGCATTGTGTTTTTTCTATGTCAATTACATAGTTCTCTATTACAATACTAAGATCAAGTATATCAAGAATACATGAGCAGTAGGTAGCCTCATGCCTGAGACTACCTCTCCAGAAATGTCAGTGAGAAGCCTCACACCAATTCCCTGGAAGTCTAACTTAACATCGGTTGCTCCCTTGTCCAAGTAGAGCCTTGCACTGGCATGCTAGCGTTTCTCTTTGGGCTGGTATGCCAACCCCTCAACCCTCCTGTCAGGTTTCAAAATCCAGTTTGGCATTACCTTCCAGCTGCCTTTCCTCTTTCTAGAATGTTCTTCTATTCCAGTCCTACTCTGAAGCTCTCCCCTTCTCCATCATCTCCCTCGATTCTCTTCTCCATAGGCAGACAACCCTCTAGGACTTCATTCTCTCTCCATTTCTACTACCCTAGCCCTTGCTTGTCCTGTGTGGATCACATGACTTTCTTTCCTGTGCTTAAATGTCCCAGCAAAACTTTGTTTTCCTGCACAGATTTTATGTGGTGCATTTGGACCAACATTCAAACTTTTAGGATCTATTCTTTAGTGTGCTATCAATGCCTTGGAGTTTGTGGTCTTTATTAAACATGTTTTTTACATCTTAACTAAAATGACCAATTACATGTTTGATGATCCAGAGAGAAGGGGATGAGTGGTGGGGGTGGGGGTAGAAAGGGGTGCTTCTGCCATGTGTTCAGAATCTCAAGGAGGAGAGAAGTGAGGGTAGCCATCTCCCAGGACAAAGGGAGGGTAAGTCCTTTCAAAGAAAAAGAGAGAAATACTGTTGTCAAAGCACAAAGAAGCCATTTTGGCCAATGGGAATGAGAAACTAATAAATATTACCCAGTGTGTCTATCCAGACTTTTACTGTTAAGATTCTTAGAAAACAAGCTCTAAGCCTAAATTAACAAACCTGGTAGGAGGCTTATGGATGCCATATTGGAAGAGGGGTGTGGATGCCTCAAGAAAATAATAAAAATTGGTGAGAGTCTTTTGGGACCATTTTTGAACTATGCTCCCATTGGTCAAATAAAATCCAGCCACTGAAGAAGGAGGCATGAGGAAAGTACTGTTCTGAGGGGGCATCAAGGGACATGGATCCTACCTATTGTGGCCTCTGCTTCGTTTTAACTTTTGAGCCAACTTGTCTCCTTCAAGAAAGAAGCAACCATGACACCTGTCCCTCAAGTGTTACATGAAACAGGCCATCCCTTTGGTAACATGGAGAACTGAAGACCACTGGTCATATGACAATTCTGGTCAGACCCCTATACTAAGAAATTGACCATACTCACAACAACCAGTCTGTTCCAGAAAAACACAAGTCCCTCACTATAATACCTGTCACTACTACCAGGACAACTTACAAATTTGTTCTAGCAAACACACTTTGGATGGTAGGCTACTGGCTTCTCTCAATTAGATCATTTAATCAAAAAGTATTTCAATTATGAATTATGTTTCTTGCAATTCAAAGCCCTGAGAGTCATTCCTTTGTAATGGAATCATCCAGAAGAATAAGGCCTGTCTCCCAACTTCTGTGAAAAGCTGGAACCCTGGCTTCATCCCCATCACACTGGCAAATCTTTGTACTTTTAATTTAAGTTTTAATTAGCATACAGAGTATTAGATTTTATTAGGGCATCTTCACATGTTTGACTGCTGAGCCCTACTTCTCTGCCCCCTGCATTTTCCATTTAAAAAACCCAAATCATATCTGCCTAAATGAGAGTACAGCCCAACTCTTATTGAATACTGTATTGAATCTGTTCTCACAGCTTTAATGTCTGGTTGTGTTCATCTTTGACAGCCCTGTGGGGTTCATTCAATTCATGTGGTTAAAAAAAAACAAGGGGATCTTCAAGGATTCTTCTAGAGTACACATCATGGAACTCTTGAGCTCAGATACCTACTTGTTTTAAAGGCTCCAGGTTGGATGATGATAACTTTGACTCCCCATTTGGAAAGCTCTTGTCTCATAATCGATGAAAACATGGTCAGAGCTGCCTTGGTTGAGTTATAGGCTGCCAGCATTCGAAAGGGGACTGTACCTGTGGGAAGAAAAAAATTAGGTTTGATATTTTCATTAACTCATCCAGTAAATATTTATTAAGTACCCAAATGTATGTCAGAATGGTATTATTAGTGAGCAAGACAAAGGAAGACAGGGTCCCTTTATACTTGGGTGAGTTTATATTCTTGGGTATCTCCACTGTGTGGCTTCTTTTGCTGCTAGTTTCCCTGGGTCTGCCATCACAGCAGATGGACTGAACAAGACAAAGTCTCCTTCTCACCTAACTTCTAAACGAAGTGCGATCTGGGTGGGTTAGCAGCATCATTTCACCTGCTCTTGACCTTCAGCTTGGACAACCTTCATTCTGGGGTTCTAGGTTATGTATCTTTTGGGATCCACTATACAAATCATTGTACTACTGTCCAACAAACTGGATTCAATGCTTGCACAATGAGGAATAACATACCATGGAAACCATAGGGCATTTCTATAAAAAGATATGGGAAAGTCTTGGTCAGAGCTGAAACATATCTTTGGTTATCCCACCTAAATCACATTCAGCTTTGAAGCTATTGAAATTGAATCTTAAATGGGGTCCATTGTAAGGAAGGAGCAATGGAAAAGGGAATCAAAGAAAACCAGGAGATGCGAGCCATCTATTTGGAATACGAGTCCCTAAAGGAGCAATTCAGATGTAATGAACTTTCAGTGAGATCATTCTGGACAGGAATGGGTCCTAAGACTAATGGCAGGTGTTCCTATAAGAAAGCAAAAGCAGGACACTTATCAACACAGGGAAAAAGACAGAAGCACAGAATCCACTTCTGCTGCAATAATTCCAGGAACAAAGATGGAAGAAGAGGCCAGGACAAACTTCTCCTAGAGACTTCAGAAGAAGCACAGCCCTGCTAACACTTTGATTTAGACTTCTGGCCTCTGAAACTATGACAGAATAAAATTCCATTGGTTTTAAGCCACTTGGTTTGTCCCAAGAAATAAATTCGGGTAGATTCCAATGGGAAGATGACTATGGAGGGAAGAAAGCAGTGAGATCTTACAGTATGGCTTTCTCGTGGGATAGCAGGAAGCACAGGAACCAGAAGGTCATAGCTTCCACTATTGCCAAGGATTTCCATGGTCAAAGAAGAAGCATTGGAAGAATGGGTGAACTATGGTACAGACAGACAAAGAAACAAAACTCAGCCATCAGAACGGATGAGAAAGCTTCTGAAGAGGAAGGAGCGCCGAGGACTGTCTTGATTTCAGATGCATCATGGGACTATGAGGATGTCTAAACTTTTCAGATTGTACACTATTTAGGAGTCTAATGGACATCCGTTATATATAAGCTATTTCAAAACTTAGAAGACGCTATTAAGATCCCATGGATAAAGCTCAGCAAAATCCAGGAAGGACTTTGTTGCAGTCAGCTTTCCAGTTGCTGCACAGAAAGAACCCAAGCAAAAGCGGCTTGTTGCGGAATGGATTTATTTGGCTTACAAACTCGAGGGGAGACTCCATGATGGCAGGGAAAATGATGGCATGAGCAGAGGGCTGGACATCACCTCTGCCACAGCACTGCAAACAGCGGCAGGAAGGTGTGCCAAATACTGGCAAGGGGAAGCTGGCTTATAACCCGCATAAGGCCACCCCCAAAAACACAGCTCCAGCGAGGTTGTAAAACCCAAACTGCCATCAGCTGAGGATCGATCACTGAGAACACATTCATTTGTTTGTGGGGGATACCTGGATCAAACCATGACAGACTTCATGAAATTTTTCTTCTTCCTGAAAATCCCAAGACATACACAAAGAGGTTCAGGAGAAACTCCAGAGTTCTCTGGCCTTATCTTCACATGTATCATGATTCTACAGCTCTTCTATCCTTCAGTGATTCTCACAAAATCAAATACAGATTTTACATGTGTCTATCAGTATTTTGCAAGTGATTCCATTTCCCTGCCAAAGTCTCTCTTATCCTCCTTCCCAATAGACACACTTTACCATGGGAGAAGACCTTCCTCTCCCTGAGCTGCTTGGCGTGGATCTTCCCTCCATTCAAAAGTTAAAGCTCCTAGCATGAGCATTTAAGACTACAATACATGACTCAGACCCACATCTAACAATGATGGCAGTTTATTTTCTTCTTTAAGGGAGACCACCACCTCTGAGTCGGCTATGGTGGGGCAGACCCTGGTTTCTATATGGGCTTTCACTTGCCTCTTTCTGGTTATCTATAAAGACTGAGTTCATTTCTATACACAGAAAACATGGATCACAAAGGCAAGGGTCTTCCTGAGTCTGGTTTTAAAACAAGTGATCTTAGTAGAGACATTGACCATTTCCAAGCATTTAACCAAACTTAACCTTGAGTTGGCTCTCGAGCTTCAATTATTTGAAACCTACACAACATAATTAACATGAAGCTGAGCATGGTGACACACATCTCAGCACTTGAAAAGCTGAGGCAGGAGGATCATGAGTTTGAAACCAGCCTAGGCTACATAGTGAGTTCAAAGGCAAGCTGAACTATATAGTGAGACCCTGTCTCGAGAAAACCAAGGGCTAGGAATATAACTGGGTGGTAGCCGAGAGGATATAAATTGCCCAGTATGCCCAAGGCCCTGGGCTGGATTCCCAATACTGCAAGAAAGTAAATAACTAAATTAATTCATTGATTAACATAATCACTATCAAAAAAATGGGATGATAATATTTTACACAAACAAACACAGAAGTAAAAATGAGGAAATAAACATGATTGGTGAGTTGAATTAATGCCAATATGATACTACAATATTATAATGCAATATACTGCAATATTATACTATATTATACTATAATATTATACTACAGTTTTACACAATCTTAACCATTTGGCTACACTAGGTAAATGGTACATCAGACCTCCCTCACTCCAACTTCAATTTTGGGTAAATCTACAACAGCTACAGTACCATTTTCAGCTTAAAGAAGTGTCCACTGAAGTATAGATACCTAAAGAGTTCATACAATTGCCATTATGAATTTTATTAAAGTTTTGGTCTGGCCCTATAGTTTCTTTTTTGAGGCATGCCTACTCACTTTTTTTTGTCAATCTGTCCTTAAGAAAAGTATGCTGGATGGTCATAGCATTCCACCACAAGCCACAGAAGTTATGATGAGGTTGTCACAAATTGAGCCGGAGTCCCCATTGGAGTGGAATAAGGAGAAGAGATGGCTGTATTTCTTCCTAGGGTAATGTCACACCATTATCAGTGGAAGAGTGGAGCTCTTGGGGGCTGGTTTTGCTCATCACAAAGGAGGAAATCACGAGAAAGGAAAGAATTTGGAGGAGGAAATGGAAATTGGAGGCTGTGTGGGGGAAGACTTTGATTACTTTGTATTCATTAGTTTTCTTGTTGCTGAGATAAAATACCCAACAAAATCAACTTAAGGGAGGAAGGGTTTATCTGGGGCTTATCATTCAAGGGTATACAGTCCATTATGGTGGGGGAGGCACACAACAGAACATTAAAGCAGCCAGTCATGCTGCATCTGCAGTCAGGAAGCAGAGGGTAATGAAACCTGTGCCTGGTTCCCTTTCTCCTTTTTTTAATGTGTATGTGGTGGTGGTGGTGGTGCGTGTGTGCATTGTACACATCAAATGTTTTTCTCAATCCTCCACCTTGTTTTTTGATGCAGGGTCTCTCACTAAACTGAGAACACATTAATTCTGCTAGTCTAGCTAGTTGGCTTTGCCTGTGGTCTGCTTGTTTCTGCCTTCCCAGTGCTGAGATTACAAACACAACACCACACCCAGCATATACATGGGTGCTGTGGATCTGAACTCAGGCACTCATGCTCATAAAGCTGGTGCTTTACCAACTGAGCCATGGCACTGTCCCCTCACTTTCTGTTGTTCATTCCATCTAGGATGGAATAGTAAGTACTGCCCACAGAGAGGGTGGAGCTTCCCACTTCAATTAACTTAACCTAGAGAATCCCAATAGATATTTGTCTCCATGGTGACTCTCCATCCAGTTGACAATCAAAGCTAACACTCACAGACTTCATCTCAAACCTAGTTTGGGGGGTTGGGGCTCAGCAATTAAAGGTGTTTGTTTGCAAGACTGCTCAATGGATTTGGTCTCTAGCACCCACAGATGCCGTCAGATACAAAGTGACCCATGCATCTATAATATCTGTAATCCCAATATGCCTACAGCAATGGAGGGTAGAGCCAGGAGAATCCGAAAGGATTCTGCAGGCCAACTAGTCTAGTCTTACCAGCAGCAAAACAGGAGAGAACCTGTCTCAAACAAAGTAAAAGGAAAGAACCATCATCTGAGCTTGTTCTCTAACCTCCACACAGGTCAGGGCAAGTGCACCCCCCAAACACACACACATAATCTGAAATGTCCCCCATAGCCTTATGTGTTTGTGATTAAGCCCCATACTCAATCCCTAGTTGGTGGAAATTCAGGGGGAGTGAGCCTTGGTGCATTATAACACAACTCCCCTTGTTAGAGTTAGCTCACTCTTGCAACTATCTTCCAGATGTAGTGGAAAGATTTGATGCCCAATTTAGGCTCTGCCATGCTTTTCCTTGCAAATGCTATTTCTTTGCCCCTCCAAACTGTAAAGTTAAAAAAAAAAACCCTTTCCTTCCATATGCTACTGCTGGCTGGGTGTTTTGGCAACAAGAAGGTAACTACAACACACACACACACACACACACACACACACACACATTTTAAAAGATGAAACGAATAGCCTTGAGGTATAGCTGATGAAATCTCAATACATCTGCCAGGAAACAGGCTAAGAAGAAACTGGTTCCCTTCTTGCAACACATGACCAGATGATTCTTGTTTAAGTAATTTTCAGTTGCACACAGTTGTTGCATCTGTCATAAATTTCTTTTTCTTGATGTAAAGGTCAAGGAAGTTGAAGTGGGTTGTTCAACATTACACTTGGCTGTGGAGCAACTATAGTTCATGGAGGCAAATGGAGTTTTCACTTCCTGTTGATTTTCATAAAGTTCGTTTCTTCATGATTTTGGATAATGGAGACTGGTCAGCCAGGAGGCAGGGAAGTAGAGCATAGAGGTTAGGATCTGGATTCGGGAAACAACGGCCTTCTGTTCAAACCCCAGTTTGACCACTGATGAGCGCTACCTAGTCTCAAGAAAGCCACTTTATGTTTATGTGTCTCTGCCTTTGAATCTGTTAATTAAGAATACCAATTGCTTTGTTTGGAATTTAAATGAACAGCCTAGTGTCTGGCACAAGACAAACTCCTTGGAAGACTTCCCGTTGTTAGTACTACACAACGTTTTCACAGTGATGGATGCATAGCCCATGAGGCTGCATACATAGGTCAGTATTGCTTTTCTGCACCTCTTTATATTGTGATTATTTTTTCAAGTACTAAGAGAATAGATTTATTTGAACGTATACATAGACCCAAATCTATCAGTGTGTGTTTTCAAGGCAGAAACCTGCAGCCAAATTACAAATAACAAGTGTATTGTATTCTCCACTTGTGGGGTATGTATAACCACAAAGTACCAATATTGATGAAGAAAGCAAAAACTCATAATGTGAAGAGATCTATGGCAAATCAATTAATACATGCCATCAACCTACGGAGTATTTAAGATTACTCAAGGCACGGGAGAATGGAACTGCTGTTTCAATATCCCATAGAGGAAAAAACCATACAGACATCTATGGTTTGAATGTCACTCCCAGAACTGATGGTTAAATTTAATTGCCATTCAAGCAGTAGAATATTAAGAGATGAGACCTTTAAGAGGTGATTAAGTGATGATGTCATTTATGACTGGATTAGTGCTACTCTTGCAGGAGTAGATCTGTTATACTGAAAGTAAATTGGTTGTATTTATGTATTTGTATTTTTACTATAACATTTTCTTTTTATTTTTTTAATTCTCACAGGTTTAATTTTTAAAATTTTTAATATTTTTATTATGAATAAGTATATACATTGTATGAGCAAATCTTGTGAAGGTGCCCCCATTTCCCTTCTCTCTGTCCCCTACCCACTGGGGTCCTTCCTCAGTGCACACACTGGATCTGTTCATAGGTTAGGGGGTTATGAACTGCACCCAAGGTAGCCAGCTTTTTTTTCTTCCCCCTTTGTGTGTTGTTGCTAAGGGGGGCAAAGTCTCTGGATATTCTCCCCACCATGGCTCTTACATTCTCTCGGCCCCCTCTTCCACTCAGTTCCCTGAGTCATGGTGGGTGAGTTTTAATTCTGCTTTATTGTTGAGATCTTAAGTATCTCTGGATCTTTGCCCTGGGTTGTGTTGGGTATCGTTGGTGTCTGTCTCCATTGACCTTTCATGGGTTATCAGACTTGCTGTGGTGATTGGTCTCCTGTTTGTCTCATCACTTTCTCATAGGTTTCATTTGGGTATTATGATTATTTAACAGATTTCCTTATGGTATTTTCACCACACATGGCTTTAGTTAGTATTTCTTAGCATTGTCAATGGATCTGCCTCAGAAGCTTTGCAACATCACTTCTCATCTTCATTGTCATCTGTACCTGATGAGTCACAATCTGCATTTCAAACCTTTACAACCAATCCCTGTGATTCCTCTGCTAATTGCTAATGATAATCTTGAATGATCACATGAGAGATTTTGTCACTTCTTTTTGCACGCGAGCGTTCATGGCATGGATAGTATGTGTGCATGGTTTGAATGCCTTCCCTAGAAGGCAGGTATGTGTTGGAAATTTAATCCTCAAGGCAACGGTGTTGGGAGGTAGAGCCTAGATATGACTAGGCCTGATGAAATATGATGGAATTAATGTCAAGTCCTGATATGGTCAACTTGGTTAGAAGCACTGAAGAAAGAGATTAGTAAACCTGTGTATGTCATTAGTTCAGGAATGAGTTTAGCATTAAAGAAGCTATTCAGCACCCCCTTCCCTCCCCCTCACCTTCCTCCATGGAATGGCACAGAAAAAAGGCCCTTGCCAGATACCAGTCCCTCAGTCTTGAACTTCTTGGCCTCCGTTGGTTATATATTACTGAGTCCTGGATACTCTGTTACAACAGCACAGACCAGAACTGAGACAGTAAGTAAGTATGCCGTGAGAAGTAGGGTTTCAGATGATCACAGCCCATATAACAATCTAAACAAGAAACATTCTTTGGTACAAACACTGGAGAAATATTTGTCACCAGGCAAGCACAGGCTTGCCATCCAGCTCCTCGAGATACTAAGGCAGGAGAATCAAAAGTTTAAGAATTGTCTGGTGCCCAAGACAGTCCAAGGCAGAAACCAGAAACTCTCAAGATCTCAAAACTCATAACTCAGTTGACTCATGACTCAGGGACCTTTGGGGAAGAGGAGGTAGAAAGATTGTAAGAGCCATGGTGGGAGAGAATATCCAGAGACATGGCCCCCATCAACAACATACACACACACACAAAAAAAAAAAAAAAAACTGGCTAATGCTTGTACAATTCATAACTCCCAACCGATGGACCATTCCAGAAATTCATCTGAAGAGGGCCCTCAGTGAGTTGGGACCAGGGAGGTGGGAAAGGGGGGTACCAACACAAGACTTGCTCATACATTGTTACTAATTATTAGCAATAAATAGATTTCAAAAATGAAAAAAGAATTGTCTGGGCTATAGAAGGGGGTCTAAGTCAGCCTGAGCAAACCAGCGAGACCCTCATCTCCAATCAGAAAGTGAAAATAGAGGGCTGAGAGATGGAGGAACAGGAAGATCACTTGCCACACAAGCATGGGAACCTGTGCTTGGTGGCCAGCACCCACATAAGAAAAGCTGGGTTTGGCCACACAGGCTTATAACCTGGGTCCTGAGAGGGACAGTCAGGATAATTGCTGGAGCTCGCTGAGAAAAAAGTGCCAGCTCCAGGTTCAGTGAGAGACTCTGTCTCAAGGAAACAAAGTGAAAAAATGATGGAGAAGGACACCTGATAATGTTCTACTCTGGTTTCAGCAACTGTGTGCAGCATCTGCACACACGTGGTGCATACACTATGCACATAGCACATACACAGTTGTTTTAAAATTTTTAAACAAAGAAGGAAAAAAGAGCTGGGGATATGGCTGAGTGGTAGAGTGTCAGTATGTGCAAGGCCATAGGGTCAATCTTTCATTCCCCTCCCCACCAAAAAAGGCTTATGTGTTTAGCTCTGGAAAAACATCCTTAGACCACTTCTACTAGGCTACAAAATGGTGATATTGCAAATATCCAACCATATTGTTGTTTTGTGTTAGTACTTAACAATCTCTGAGGAAATTAATATAGGGATCTTGGTGGTTAAGGTTGGACTGAGAAGTTTCTAGAAGATTGGTAAACCCCACCCTGGAGTGTGTCTGAGAGAGCATTTCCAGAGTTGATTAGACCTCCAGGGCTCTGGCCTGATGCATGGTTTAATCATTGATGGATTCAAAAAAATAGGCAGTTGGGAGAGAACGGAACTGTGAACATGAATCCTGGTGAGGGGAAGAAGGTCACTGGGAGTGTGTCCTTAGAGCTGTCTCTTGCCTGGCCCCTTCCTGTTCCCACCCCATTCCATTTCCTAGTCACCTCCACATGCCTCTGCCACCATGGTGCTGGGCCTCACCATGGGCCCAGAGTCAACCGAGCCAAGGACGAAATCTCTGATACCATAAGCCAAAATAAATAGTTCCTCCTGATAAGTTGTTCTGTGAAGCATTTTGTCACAGTGACAGAAATCTGACAAATACGGGATCCAAGGCTGACTGTCCAAGAGTCACAGCGACTCAAGGTTCTCCTCACCACCTTACATCCCATTTTCTCATCTGTTCTGTTAGGGTCTCACATTTTTTTAAATTTAAATTTAAATTTTCTTGTGGTAAGAACATTTGAAGAGATATGCCCTCTCTACCACTCTTTAAATATAGACTAATGTTATCTATAGGTACAATAGTGAACAGAAGGTCTATAGGATTTATTCATTGTGGATATACTGCAACTACTAATCTGTTCTTGAGTGGCTGGACAGTATACTCCTTATTATAAAATGGATGTTTGCATCCATCTAAAGTCATTTTACAGCACTAAGCTCCAGTGTGGATATATTTAGAGATGAAGCCTCTCAGGAATAATTATGGTTAATGAAATCTAAAGGACGGCTGCCCAACACCCTAAGATTAGTGTCTTTCTAAGAATCAGGGTCTCTTGCTAGTCAGCCATTCAACTCTATTTAGTGAGTTCCAGGCTAATGAGAGACCTTGTCTCAACAAAGGTAAACAGTATCTGAAGAATAACACCTGAGATTATCCTCTAGCCTGCACACACACACACACACACACACACACACACGCACACACACACACATGTGCAAGCACACAAGCACACACATACACACGTGTACACACACACATAAACACACACACAGTCAGTCCCTCTGTCTCCATCTCTCTCACTCTCTTTCTCCCCAAGGAAAGACCACATGAGGATAGAATGAAAGTAACCATCTACCGTCTAGGAAAGAATAGACACCAGCCATGTAGTGACCTTGATCTGGGACTTCCAGCCTTCAGCACTTCGGAAAACTAAATTACTGTTGTTTAAGCCACTTGTGTGTGGCATTTTATTATGGTAACTTGGTAGACTGACACACCAGCCAACAATACAGTGAACTGTCATGGACCACCTAGAGAACCATGGACTCAGTCCACGTAGACCTACATAGCAAAAGTTCCATCCTGACTTGTGTAGGAACCATACATTATCCCCAATCAAACAGTTCAGCTTCTGTGAAACCACTCAGTGACTTCGTCCTTTGTCCTGTGTCCCCTGCCTGTTGACTGAATAAATTTCACACTCTGTTCATTGCTCTAAAGGTCAATGCTTTTTACCTTAAATTTCAGAATATGTTTAAAGTGGGAGACTTGAAGTTACCATGTTGGAACTCCCAAGAGACTATGGAGATACTTCTCTCCCTAAGAACAGGCTGAGGATTGGTCAAAAACAGTCAGTAACATGTCCTAAGGTTATGCCAGTCATAAGTCTCAATGTCCTTTGAGATAACATCGGGCCTCAGGCAACACCCCCCACATGGTCTACTGATCAACACTTACATGAAGATCCCTCTTTCTATAGCCCAAGCTAAGATATGGTTAGGTAAGAACTATAGAGGAGAAAGGATGTTCTGGTAAATGCCCTGGCAACACAGCAGGGGGCAGAAGAGTGCAGCCTTTCCTCAGAGGCTGTGATGCAAGCAGTCCTATGAGCCCAATAGCCTAGTCATCCCTAGTACCTTCCCAAACCTGGGCTACCAGGACCTTGTGTCAGGAAAACCTGAGGGCTCTCAACCAGCTTCTGCTTCCTCCAACGTCAGCTGGAGTCAGCTTGGTAATAAAGTGTGTTCCTTGATTGCACTTGTTCAAGCTGAAGAATGCAAACCCATCCCGTGACCCCAGGAAAAGCCGGCTTTCCACTTGCCTTTCAAACAGCATCTGATGGTTTCCTTGTAATCTGGCAGTCTCTGCATATTAAACAAAGTCCAGGAGCTGGGGAGATGGTGCAGTTGGTAAAGTGCATGCTGCATTGGCATGGAGACCTGAACTTGGATCCCAGGAACCTACCTCAAGTGCCAGGTATGATGGGGCACACCTGCAATCCCAGTGCTGGAGAGGAGGAGACGGGAACTCTCTGGGACCAACTGGATGGTGTCTGAATCAGTGAGTTAAAAGTTCAGTAGGAGACCCTGTCTCAAAGAATAATGTGTAGAGAGACTGAGGAGAACCCCTGGCATTAACCTCTAACTCCCACATGCACCTATGTGCACATGCACCTGCATGCACATGTGCACCCCACACATGTAAACATGCATAAACATGCATACACACAAAATAAATAAATAAAAGTCCAAGGCCCCATTATTCAAAACATTTAGAAATGTACACCCTCGGGTCCCACCCTAGGCCTTTCCTTCAGAAATTGTGAACCAGGAGCACTGATATCACATAAGAATCACTGGTGATAGAAAATCTGCTATGGTGGTAAAATTCATTAAATTTACCACTGTAAATGTTTTAAAGTATATGACTCAGTAGCATTTGGTAATTCAGTACACCTCTATCAAGTCTCAGCACATTCTCATCACTCTAAAAGGAACCCCCACACCCGTTAAGCTCATTTCCCTGTCAACCATATAGTGAGCTTTCTGTCTCTAGAGATTTGCCTCTTCTAGACATCTCACATAAAAAGATCATACACTATATGGCCTTTTGTGTCTGGCTTCTGTCTTAAAAATCCCATGCTGGGTTTTCAAGATCCATCTACAATACACAATGTTTCATGGTCCATTGATGGCAGCACGAATCTGTGCTTCATGTCTTAAGGCTGAGTAATATTCTGTGTCTGTTCTCTGCCATGTTTTATATATCCAGTGACCCTTGGTGGAGACTTGGATTGTTTCTACCTTCTACTATTATGAAGAATGCTGCCAGTCCCATCAATGCACAAGTTTCCTTTTCTCTTGGGTATATGTGAAACAGTAGAATTGTTGGACCTCATGAAAAGCCCATGTCTACCTTCCTAATGTTCTTCACAGTGTCTGCACCAAAAAGGTATGAGGTCTGCCCTTTCTCCACATCCTCACCAACATGTATTGCTTTCTGCCATTTTGCTTAGTAAGACTTGTTGGTGAATGCGTGATATTGCTGTGTGTTTTATTTAATGTGTGTATGTGTGTTTGGATGTGTGCAGTTGTGTGTGTGTGTGTATGTGTGTGAGCCACACGTACGTGCTCTCACCAGACCACAACCTTGGGTGTCATTCCTCAGGAACACTGTTCACATTTGTTTTTAGCAACAGGGTCTCTCATTGGCTTGGATTTCACCAGGTTGGCTAGACTGGCTGGGGAGCAAGCCCCAGGGATCTGCCTGTCTCTGTCCCCTCAATACTGGGATTACAAGCATGCATCACAACATGGAATTTTCCATGGGCTTAGGGGCTCCAGCTCAGGTTCTTATGGAAATCCTTTCGTTGAGTGAACTATCTCCAATCTTGTGTGTGTGGCAGGTGGGTATGCCTATGGGCACACATGTGTATTGGGCACGGGTGTATTACATGTTTGTGGGGGTGCATGGGTTTGCTGGAGCTCATGGGGTTAACAAGATGAACTAGCCAGCAAGCCCCAGGGATCTTCTGTCTCAGCCTCCCCAGCTCTGGGATTATAAACCAGAATTTATGTGCCAGGCTTTTACTTGGGTGCTGGGGATCCATACTTAGATTCTATGTTTGCTTGGCAAGCACTTTATGCCTGCGGCTACCTCCTGAGCCCTTCCTCAGCTCCTCTGTTTGGGGTTTTGACTCATAGTGGTTGTGTTTTTAGAAGCCCTCCTGGTGATTTTCATATAGCAGGACATTGGCAGTGTGACCCAGGACTGGTAGTGCTGACCCTGTGCAGAAACTAGCAAGAGAAATTCCAAACCCTAGGCCCTGCCCTTTACCAGGGTCCTTGGTAGCTTCCTCGATGTCTTTGTGTGTCTGAGAATAGCTAGCACTTCCCAATCCTCATTTCAAGCAAGCAGAGGTCAAGTGTGTGCTGTTTGTTTTTTGTCTTTTGGGATTTTTATTGGCATGCTCGTTTGTTAAGGCAGGGTCTCACTCTAGCACAGGCTGGCCTGGAACTTGTGGATATCCTCCTATCTCAGAATTACAAGTGCTTGGATTACAGGTGTGAGCCATCACGTCTTACTTCAAGTTTGTATTTTTATGCCCCTTTCTTGCCTGATATGTTCTGGTTTAACAGGCTGGGAATGAGAGAAGCACATAGAACTTGGGGCAAAACAGATGATCCACTTTCAAGCCCAGACTGCCTCCCTTGGAGGAGTCTGGACAATTGAGTTCCTGATCTACAAAATGAGTTACTATCTGCGCCCTGCAGAGGTCAGAATAAGTGACTTTGGGCTTGTGACAATCTAACATGACCCAGACTGAAGAAGTTCACTCAGTCTTGCTCTCCTTTTCCTTCGCCCCACAAACGCCTTGAAGAGTGCTGGGAAGAAAACCTCAGCCTTAGGTCCTATCACACAACTGAGCTGTGGAGGAAGCAGCCAGATGATGTGCCAAACACTTCCTGTAAGGCAGCCAGCTCCCAAGTAATCCAGGAATGACTCCCCAGTCAACTGGATACCTTGAACTGTACTGGAAGTACTAGGTTGGAACCTTGAACTCTAAGCAGGTCCCTTTAACTTACATATTTGTAAGAATCTCTTAGACTGCTTACTTTGGTGTGAAATCATTTTAATTTTAATGTGTCCTTAATAACTTGAGGTGGCCCCAGTGATTATTAACTCAGCAGAGGTGTGTCTCATACTGGGATATTTTTATGATTTGGGTGTGATGTATCCTCCAAAGTTTCAGGTACTGGAATCTTATTTCCTAGTGCCGTGATATTAAGGTAGAGTGATCTTTAAGAGCTGATATCTAGAGCAAAGTAATCAAGTTCTGCAGGTTCTGCCCTCGTGAATGGAAACAGACATGAAATCTGTTTCATAGGAAGGGGTTAAAATGGGTTATTATAAGATGAGTTGAGCTGCCTCAACTCACTCTTTGGCACACATGCTCGGTCCCTTCTCTGACGTGTTGTGGCACTGTACAGGTCGGGGAGGGGTATTTGCCAATATTGGCAACACAGTTTGACCCTTCCAGCCTCCTGAACTGTGACTGAAAGTAACCCCTTCCTTTATAAAGTATGCAGTGTTACAGTAATGCAATACAGAGACAGCTACTTTCTATGTACCAGTGAGTGATCAGCACTCAGAGCCCATATGCAGCTTTTAAATACACAGAAGAGACATTTCCTCAATTGCTGGGAGCAGTTTCCCCCCCTAGTCCGCTGTGTGTGTGCATGGACAAGTGTTAATGCCCAAGATTTGTCACAAAGGGGAGGTGAGTACTATCAGCCTCTAGTGTTTCAAGGACATGGATGTTGACAAACACCCCACAATTTACAGGTCAAACCCCCATAAAAATACAAATCTATCTCCTCAAAATGTCCATAGGGCAGGCAGGGGTTGAGACTCATTGCTGTAGACACTTTTTGAGAATCCCACATGGCAGGTGATAAGTGAGTGACCCATCCCAGTTTACCAGCTCATAATAAAAGATCCAGGTTCAAATCATGACTGACTCAAGGTCCCTGGAGCCCAAGTCATTTCAGGAGGGCTTGTTTTCAACTGTCCTCATGTGAGCCCAGCATGTAGCTGTGTGCACATGTTCACTCTGATTTCCTAAGAGGGCAGCTATCAAGAAAAAGTTCATAGATTTCCAGAGCTGGAGAGATGGCTCAGCAGTTAAGGCACTTGCCTCCAGTGCCTAAGGCCCTGGGTTCAATTCCCCAGGACCCACATAAGCCAGACCCACAAGGTGGTGACCCTGGTCTCTCTCTCTCTCTCTCTCTCTCTATCTCTATCTCTCTCATTGAAAATGAATAAATAAAATATTTTTTAAAAAGAAAAGAAAAGAAAAAGTTCATAGATTTCTTAAATAGAAAGATTTTCCAACTTCCCTTTGCAAAATCACAGTTCTCTCCCAGTTCTTTGGATTCTTGATTAAATATTTTTCCAACTGCTTTCCTGGGGGACTTGAGTTACAGAGATAAACAACCTTCATAGGAAGAGGATAAATGTGTTACTACAGGGGTAAAGTTGCCCAGGATAGGCATGGTCCTATTGGAGTTGGGTGCCCTATACACGAGGAATCATGTTAAGAATTTCGTGCGGTTTATTTCACATCAGTTTCAGAATGCCTCCATGTGGTCAGCATAGCACTCTTATTTCCTCAACTAAACTTTGAGGGTTCTAGGAGTTGTCACTCAAATAGGAAGAGGAGTGGAGACCAGGCTCCCAGCCCCTGACAGAGAGAAAATTATTAGCGCAACAGGACCCTAGGGTCAAAGAAAAAAGGAGTGTAACATGGAGGAGAGGAAGAAAAGGATGAAGAGAGGAGGGATGAAGAAAGGGGCAGCTTCTTCAGTGGGCTCGTGAGAGTTTCAGATAGGAAGTAACTTCAGCAGACAGACAAACTCCAGGACCAGCAAACACAATTTGTAGTAAAAATCTTTTCTCCTCCTCAGCACAGTCTTGCCTGCTAAGGAAGTCAAAGTTTGCATTTCTCATTTTTGGTGGTTTTGTTTAGTTTTTTTTATTTTATTTATTCATTTTCAAGCAGAGAGAGAGAGAGAGAGAGAGAGAGAGAGAGAACCAGGGCCACCACCTTGTGGGTTTGGCTTATGTGGGTACTGGGGAATTGAACCCAGGGCCTTAGGCACTGGAGGTGAGTGCCTTAACTGCTGAGCCATCTCTCCAGCCCTTGTTCAGTTTTTGACACAAGGCCCAAGCTGGTTATGGAGACGATCAATGTAGAAAGGGGTCTGGATTCATTGTGAACTCATGATCCTCCTACCCAGTGCAGAGAGTATAGGCATGCACCACTGTGCTCAGCTGCATCTCTTTATTTTTATTTGCATGTATATGTATGCATGTGTGTATGCATATTCAACTGTATGTGGGTGCACACGTGTGTACATATGTGGAAAACCTTGAGTGTCCTCCTCGGGCACACCATCTAATTCTTTAGACATAGGCTCTGGCCTTGGCCTGGAACTCATCATTTAGGTTAGACTAACTGTCCAGTGAGCCCCAGGGAACCTCCTAAATCTACCTCCTCAGGGCTGGGATTACAGGTGTGCACCCCACCTGGCGTCTTACATGGAAACTGGGGTTCAAACTCAGGTTCTCATGCTAGCAAGGCAAACACTGTACTGACTGAGCTATCTTACCAACCCCCACTTCTTTATTATTAATTGAGCTGCTCCTAAATGCCAGGCACTGAGTCTACAGCATGTACTCTGTGGCCAAGATCACTGAAGTAAAGTCTCGGAATGAAGGGACAACTCAAAATCAGAACAATGAGAGAAAAGAGAGAAGTCTTGTCCACATGCCAAGAAAGCAATTATCCATGGTTTCAGCCAATATTTGTTCAATGAGTGGGGCAAGGAGTGTGTACAATTCTGCCTGGCATACCAGACTGTACCATGGGACCCAGTGAGGTTTTCACGATGATCAAGGGTGCAAAGGTCAAGTTTAGAAGAAAGACAAGCAAAGTGTGAGCAGGCTCCCCCCAGTTCACTCATGTCAGCTGAGTAGCAAGAATTGGAAGATATTTGGTGTTCTCATACAAGCTAGAATAATTGTAATTGACCCTAACCATGGATTTCAGTCTCTCTTTCCCTCCTGCCCTTCCTCTCTCCTCTCTTCTTTCTTCCAGCCCTCCCTTCTGTCCATTGCTTAAGTTTCAGGCCCACTGATGACTTGAATCAGGCAGACACACAACAGTTACTTTCAAGGAAGTCAAAACCAAGAGAGGGAACATGATGGATAGCAATTATTATCCAAAAATTTCTTCCTCAGAAGAATTTCTTCTAGAACTATTATTCATGTTACAACTTACACACACACACATACCCCATACAACAACAACAAAACCGAGGTGGCCCTATATTCTTACAAACCTTAGAACTAGTTGATCTAGCAGTGGTGAACAGTGGTGTCTGTTCGTTGAAGACAGGACCCCAAAGTCCAGAGCCCACTCCTTGAACATACAGAGACCTGAAGGACCACTCCAGAGAAATCTCCCCCAAACCAAGGAGGATTCTGGGGAACCCCAGGGTGAAAATGTCTGTGCAAAAAGGCAGGGGCTGACATAAGCACAGGCATGGCTTATGGAAAGGGGGACCATGGGGTTGCTCTTTAGCACATCCTGACTCAACTGTACCGAGGCTGCGCATGGCTGAGGACCATCTCACAGTCCGCATCAGTGAGCAACCAAGGGCTCCCCCAGTGCACCCCAAGAGCTTACAGGAAGGAGCAGAAGGCTGGGTTCAGAGAGGGCTGAAACAGGTTTTCTGAAAAGCTGGCATTACTTGTAACATGATCTTTCCTGCCCAAATCTAGGAAGATTATGTGAAAGATTATGGGAATCCTAAAATCCCCAGCAGTGTATACAGTAATTAATAAGCGGTAGGCAGGAGTTTGTGCACAGAAGCATTTGAAAGGAGAGAAAGGTCTTCATGAAGGAAGGTCAGATCGATAGTGCTGACTCATCCTGACCCAGACCTGCCTTCTTGTGCCTCACTTTCTCTCATAGCCAACAAAGAATGCCTTGAGCCACATCTTGCAACAGGCACCTCATGACCATGTGCCAAGAGGCTGACTCACCTCCCATGCTGCTGACATTCACCAGCCTCCCTTTAGACTTCCTGAGCAGAGGTAAAAATGCCTTGGTGACCTCCACAGCTCCAAAATAGTTCACGGCCATGCATTTTCTGTAGTCCGTCATGGGAATGAGCTCCCCGTCTATTGGCAAGTGTAAGATCCCAGCATTGTTGACCACAGCCCACAGTCCTGGGGACAGAAAGGAACAGCTCTGAGAAAGGGCAGGACTGGGGCAAATGGGGAGTTTTTCTATGTCAAGCTCTAGAATCACACACACACACACACACACACACACACACACACACACACACACACACACACACACACCTCTGAGACATAGAACTGAGGTAGAAAGCTTTCCTACCGTTAGGTGTTGTGTGGAGAAGAAATGTGTGTGACACTAAGCAATGGTTTGGGAGGTTTTCTTCTCTTGCTGAAAAGCCCTTTCCTATAGCCAGGAAGCTGTCTTCTGCCCAGCCCCAGGAATTTAAATACTACCACTCCCGGGAAATGGAATTAGGCTCAAAGTGACTGAAATGGCTTTTGCCTCATTGTTGAAAGATGGCTCCAAACTGAAACCAGGTTGAGTCATAGAAAATAAAATGACATTTCTGTGCACCTGAAGCTGTGTATGCAAGCACACACGCACATAGGCACACACACGCACACACAGGGCTTTTGTGGTTTTGATATGGAATTTCCCCAAAAGTCTCCCCAATGCAATGCTCCTAGGTGGGACTTTGGAGAAGTGATTGAATTATGAGGACCTCTGACCTAATTGATGAGTTCAGTGACTGATGTGTTCATAGTTGAATGGATTCTTGGAAGGTGGTAGAAACTGGAAGATGGGGCTTAGTTAGAGATAGTGGATCTTGAGAATGTGTGCCTTTGAGGGGATTAGCTTGTCTCTAGGCCATTACCTCTCACCCTTTGCTTCATGTCTGCCAACAGGTGAGCTGCTTTGCTCCACCACAGGTGTCTCTCCACCATGATCCGAAGCCCACCATGGGCTCAGAAGCAATGGAGCCAAGCGACCAAGAATTTAAAGTTCTGAAATCATGAGCCCATATAAATCTTACTTCTTGTCACTTGCTTTTCTCTGGCATTTACCACGATGACAAAAAGTCACAAATAATGGCCAAGTCAAAAACTTTTTAGCTTTGTAGGTCCTGGGGCCTCGACTTTGCCATCACAGAGCCGCAGACCATATGTAAATGAATAGGACTCTATACTCTGATTAAATTGTATTTACATTTGAATGCCATATAATTTTCATGCATCAAAAAATATTCCAGGGCTAGGGAGATGGTTCAGTTGGTAAAGTGCTTGTCGCCCAACCATGAGGATCTGAGTTCAGATCCCCACCACCCACATAAAAATACCAATGCCATACCTGTAATGTCCGCACTGGGGAGGTAGAGACAGGGAATCCCTGGGGCAGACAAGGTTAGCTAGACTAGCTGAATTGATGAGCTCCAGGTTCAGGGACAAACCCTGTCTCAAAAAGTTGAAGCTACCAGAGGTGGTCCCCTGGCCTGCACACACATGTATACCCAGCATACACGCATACATGCATTTGTATACACCACACACATACACATGCAAAAATTATTCTTCCTCTGATTAAATCATTTAAAAACAAAAGCATTCTTAGTTAACAGACCATACAAAAGTAGGTAGCAGTCCTAAGGGCATTTTTGTGACTTCTTTGTGTTTGGAGTTCCTCCTTTTTAGCACTCCATAAAGTATAGAATAGGTGAGTATAAACTATTGTGTCCTACTCTGCTCAGAACAGAACTTACTGCTTCTGTTTCTGTCTTAGTTCCTGCTAACTGGCCAGAGCATTCTAAGTTGGCCATCTATAAGAATCAATAACAGTTTAGTTGCAACAATAGCCATAATGATCAATATGTAATATGGATTAATTCTAATTCAATGATACACTGTGTACGAACATGGCACAGTTGCCTCTGAGGTCTGCTGATTTATCTACAGTTTCCAGGTGGTTCTTTAGCACAAATCTTTATTGATAAACTGATGCAGTCAGCTTTCTAGTTGCTGCGCAGAAAGAACCCAAACAAAAGTGGCTTGTAGAGGAATGGGTTTATTTGGCTTACGGACTCGAGGGGAGACTCCATCCTGGCAGGGAAAACGATGGCATGAGCAGAGGGCTGGACATCACCTCTGCCACAGCACTGCAAACAGCGGCAGGAAGGTGTGCCAAACTCTGGCAAGGG
>PVHP010024364.1:0-26428 GCA_004024765.1 Zapus hudsonius
GAAGGACAGCGCATACAGATAAAACCTTTGAAGAGACAAGCTGAGCTCAAGTCCCTGTCCTTTCTCTGACTCTGTGTTTCTCATGCCATCTGGTAGGCAAGTATCTAATAGCTTTATTTTTATTTTTTCATATTTATTTAAAATTTATTTTTAAAAATCTTTATTTATTTATTTGCAAGCAGAGAGAGAGAGAGAGAGAAAGAGAGAGAGAGAGAGAGAGAGAGAGAGAGAGAAGAGAGACAGACCAAGAGAATGGGTGTGCCAGGGCCTCCAGCCACTGCAAAGGAAATACAGATGCATGCTCTATTTTATGCATCTGGCTTTACATGGAGACTGGAGATTTAAACCCAGGTAGTAAGTCTTTGCAGGCAAGTGTCATCTGCTGAGCCATCTCTCCAGCCCCTAATATTTTATTTTTATTTTAATTATTTATTTTCAAGGAGAGAAATAGTTTGTGGGGGGACTCCAGGGCTTACTACCACTGTACATGAACTCCATCCAGATGCATGTGGCGTTTTGTGCATCTGGCTTTATGTGGGTACTGGGGATTCAAACCCAGACCATCAGGTTTTGTAAGCAAGCACCTTTAACCACTGAACCATCTCTGCAGCTCTTAGGCAAGTGTTTTTAAACAACTTCAATTCCTTATCTCACACCTAGCCCTGGATCAAAGGAAATATCTAAGTTCAAAAATATCCATTCTTAATCGTTGGCGCTGGTACTAAGTAAGTAAGCATTTAAGCAGACCACCAGCCATTGCGGGCAGACCACTGTCCCGAACACCCACAGCCTAGACCATTTACATGGAGATTTTTCGGCATATGGAATGACAGTTCCGACAGCAGCTGAGGGTTGACAGGCAGGCAGAGAGCGCTTGGGAGGATGGGTTTAAGTAACAGCTGTGACCCAAGCAAAAGGAAGTGTGGGTATAGATAGAACATGACTGCAGAGCTCATTTGCAAATGATTATTGGGCTAGATCAAACACTGCCAGTCTCATGGTGACAGACATGTGTGAGCTGAGCGCTGTGTGTCCCCAGGGGAAGTTAGGACAGAGTGGCTCTTTGAAGGCTGATCTCTCCAGATTTAGTAGCAGACATCAGAGCCAACGGGGTTATTTGGTTCCAGTGCATCAAGGCTTTCATGGTCATCAGCTTCTTGAGACTATGGAACGTTAACGTGGTAGGACAAGCTTGTGAATTCCTTGAGAGCTCTCTATTGATTGATACACTTGCCACAGACTTTCTGAACATCCTGACACCAAAGCACGCGTTTAATAAATGGGCCAGGCTGGAATTCCTCTTATTTGAAGATCACTGAGTTTTATACCAGGGGTTGATTGATTATTCTTGTTATCACAGCAGTGGTTTTACTCAGCTGCTGATCTTGACAAAGCCATCATAATATCAGAGTTCTATGTATTTTTCCCAAATGTATAAAAGAATCTATACTGCTGTTTAGTTAAAGAAGGGACCGGACTGGAGAGATGGCTCGACAGTTAAAGGTGTTTGTTTACAAAGCCTGAAGCCTGGTTTGATTTTCCAGGACCCACATAAAACCAGATACACAAAGTGGCATGTGCATTTGGAGTTCATTTACAGTAACAGGAGGCCCTGGCACACCCATACTTCTCTCTGTTTCTCTCTCTCTCTCATTCTCTCTGTCTCAAATAAATAAGTAAAAATATTTTAAGAAGACAGAACTATAAAGCCAGTTGTGGTGGCTCATGCCTTTAATCCCAGCTCTCGGGAGGCGGAGGTAGTAGGATCCCCATGATTTCATGGTTGGCCTGGGCTCCAGAGTGATTTCTAGGTCAACTTTGGCTAGTGTGAGACCCTCCCTCAAAAAGAAGAAGGAAAATAGACAAGAACTAAGAAAATATCTAAAACCATTTCTCCTCTAAATTATTTAAAGCCACTTATGCAGAAAAAAATGTACACAGTGCAGATGCCATCGATGTAACTCTACTCAAGGAATATTTTGAGTGTTTATTCGCTCTAAAGAATAATCGTCACTTTTTTGTGTGTAAATTTGGACAAGTCACTAATGCTTTATGTCAATGTACATAATTAAATGAGGTCTTCATTGCTGGAGGTGACAACAGATGACACCAGATTGATAAGCCGTGTTTGCTCACAGAATGTAATAGTTGGAAGTCAGGTGCATTTCCACATAAACCAAGGTAACCATGGGGACTGTCTGCCAATGCTTTCTTCTCTGCTGTTCTGGATGCAGATCCTGCCATGCCGACAAGCACAAGTGTGGAAGTGGGCAAGAACAGTGCTATGACAACCGAGGTCCCCTCGAAGGTGGAAAAGAACCCCACGACCACCACTGGCAACAGCTCGTGTCCTTCCACAGAGACAGAGGAAGAGAAGGCGAAGAGACTTCTCTACTGCTCGCTGTGCAAGGTGGCCGTGAACTCCGCGTCTCAGCTGGAGGCACACAACAGTGGTGAGAACAGCGCTCCTTTGGCTGTTTGTCTGTTTGATCTTCCATAAGCAGATTAGCTCGTGTGCAACTGGGGACCCAGAGGTGGCAGTTAGTACCTGACATCATCAGACATCAAAAGATAGAAGTGGGCTGGAGAGATGGCTCTGCAGTAAAGGTCTGGGTTTGGTTCCCAAGTACTCACATAAAGCCAGATGAACAAAATGGTGCATGGGTCTGGAGTTCATTTGAGGTGGCACAAGGCTCTGGTATACCATACTCTCTCTCTCTGCTTATAAATAAATAAAATTATATAAAAAAGACATAGAAGTGAAAAGAAAAGGGGCTGGAGAGATTGCTCAGCAGTTAGTCACTGGCTTGCAAAACTTGACTGTCTGGGTTTGGTTCCCCAGTACCCACATAAAGCCAGATGCGTAAAAAATGGCACAGGTGTTTGCCTCTGGAATTTATGTGCAGTGGCAAGAGGCCCATTCTCTCTCTTTCTTTCTCTCTCTCGCTCTTTTTCTCTCTCCTTGCAAATAAATAAAAATAAAGACATTAAAAAAAAGAAGTAGCCATGCATGGTGGTGCACATCTTTAATCCCAGCACTCAGGAGGCAGAGGTAGGAGGATTGTTGTGAGTTCGAGGCCAGTCTGAGACTACATAGTGAATTCCAGGTCAGCCTGGGCTAGAGGGAGACCCTACCTTGAAAAACAAAACAAGAATAACAAAAAGTAATAAGAAAAATGTAATTTATATGGGGGCATAGGAGGATTTCAAGGGATTATATGTAATTTTGTGTGTGTATAAATTAAATGAAATATAATTCTGAAATATGTTTCTACTTGGGTAATTTTTATATTGATTATGCATTTCCATTTTATTATGTGCAGACACTGAGATATGATCTCTATGTATAATATTTTTATTAATCATGCTTCAACATACAGATACTCATTTGATTAATGTTTGGAATATGGGACCAATGGAAACAACCATGACCCAGAGCTTTTCGTTTAATTAAATAGTACATTTTAAAACAGAAAGGAAAATTGTTGCAGTCAGCTTTCTCGTTGCTGCAAAGAATGAAACCTACCAAAAGCAGCTTGTGGAGGAAAGGGTTTATTCTGGCTCACAGACTGGAGGGGAAGCTCCATGATGGCAGGGAAAATGACGTTATGAGCAGAGGCTGGACATCACCTCCTGACCAACATCAGGTGGACACCAGCAGCAGGAGAGTGTGCCCAACACTGGCAAGGGGAAGCTGGCTAGAACCCCATAAGCTCACCCCCAACAACACACCTCCAACAAGGTTCCAATTCCCAAACTGCCCTCAGCTGGAGATCAGCATTCAGAACACATGAGTCTATGGGGACACCTGGATCAAACCACTACAAAAATACTAGAATGTGGATGATCAAGAAACGAATGCCTTTTCAGTATTTATTTGCTTCATCCAGATATTTTGTGTGTGATATATATGTATATATCATACATATACCATATATATCATGTATATTATGTATATATATCATATATTTTATACGTATGATATAGATCATATACACATAATATATACACCCCTCTGTGTGTCTCTCTGTTTCACACATACATCAGCCTTTCTCCAAAACCTGAGTTGATTGCCAAGATTAATTTTACCCCAAAATCCAGGGTTCATTACCAGGGTTGTGCCAGCTGCTACTGTGGAAGAGAAATCGTTTGTGATTCCTGCACTCAGTTAAAGTGTCAGCTGCAGGTCGGGTCACTGACCAATGGTGGCACGCATGAGTCATATTCAAGTATTCACTCCAGAGCTCTGAGCTCTGAGGAGTTGGGAGAAGAGAACGATTCCTTCAGCACATGCCTTTTCTGCTCAGGGAAACACTGAAAAGCATCTGGCCCATAGCACAGGCTCTACTTTGTACAACTTATTTCCCCGAATGAAGTAAAGCCAGGAGAGTGTCACCTTTATTGAAAGCCTACTTGCTTTCTCTCAGCATGCTTTTTTTATACAGTGACAGAGAAACATGCTCATTTTCAACTTCACAGGTCGAATATGCCCTTGGAGGCTGGAACTGATCAGATTTTGGGGGGACCGTCTTAAATTCTTAGCAGAAACAAAGAAGGAGTTGCATATTTTATTACCTCCTATGAGGTCAATGGCCTTCACATTCAGCTTCTGCAGTCTTTATTTCTACTTTGGGTCAAAACAATGCATGAAGGGGCTGGAGAGATGGTTTAGCGGTTAAGGCGATTGCCTGCAGAGCAGAAGGACCCGAGTTCGATTCCCCAGCACCCACGTAAAGCCAGATGACAAGGTGGCGCATGTATCTGGAATTCGTTTGCAGTGGCTGGAGGCCCTGGCTTGCCCATTCTCTCTGTGTGTCTGTCTGCCTCTTTCTCTCTCTAACTCTCTCTTGAATAAATATATGAATATTAATAGTCAACTTACTCTGTGCAGAAAGAACCCAAGCAAAAGTGGCTTGTGGAGGAATGGGTTTATTTGGCTTATGGACTCGAGAGGAGACTCCATCCTGGCAGGGAAAATGATGGCATGAGCAGAGGGGTGGACATCACCTCCGCCACAGCACTGCAAACAGCAGCAGAAAGGTGTGCCAAACTCTGGCAAGGGGAAGATGGCTTAGAACCCCATAAGCCCGCCCCTGACAACACAGCTCCATCGAGGTTGTAAAACCCAAACTGCCATCAGCTGAGGATCGATCAATGAGAACACATCATTTGTTTGTGGAGACACCTGGATCAAACCAGGACAGTAAATAAATATTTTTTTTAAAAACAGCCCAAGAAGCTTTAAGTATGTATTTATTCAGGCATGCCACCCATGGATCTATATCTGGACAGATGTTTGGGCTAAGAAAAAGAGTGCTCATGGTGGTTTTGCAACAGAAAGGAAAATGGCATAAGAATTCCATCAGAGAGCTTACAGAGACAGATGTGATCACGGTCACTGCTTCCTGAAGTCCCTCTCTGGAACAAAACCTGCAATTGAATTTGGTCTGGAGCCCACATCCAGACCCCAGGAGAGTAAGCCATAGCAGTGTGTACACAGGGCACAAAAGTGTTTGGAGGGAGAAGTCTGAGCACTGGCATTATCAAGAGTGCTGACTCATGGTGAGGTAGCACTGGTGTTCTTTAGACCTGCTGACTCAGGGTGTGGACAGATGATTGTCAAGTTTGGCCTTTGGTCCACTAAATGATCGTTTTGTGGATTATTTTTTAATGCACTCAGGAAAATGAAAAACAATGCTATGCACTGTGAGGTCTTTACTAGATTCCAATCTCCATGGGTAGCTTCAAAAGACCTCTCTCTCTGCTTTCTGTTGAGCCATGTGTTAGAAAAACACTGTTATGGTTCGAGGGCTGGGGAGATAGCTCAGTGCTATGAAAACATGAGGCCCTGAATTAGATCCCTAGAACCCATATGGAAGGAAGGAAGGAAGGAAGGAAGGAAGGAAGGAAGGAAGGAAGGAAGGAAGGAAGGAAGGAAGGAAGGACGGGGAGAGGAAGGAGGGAGGGAAGAAGGAAGGAAGAAGAAAGAGAGAGAGAGAAAGAAGAAAAGAAAGGAAGGAAGGAAAGAAGGAAGGAAGGAAGAAAGGAAGGAAGGCAGGGAGATGGGACGGAGGGAGGGAGGGAGGGAGGGAGGGAGGGAGGGAAATGACGCCTGTGGTGACCAGTGCTGACAACCTCACTGCTGGGGAGATGGAGACAGGGAGACCCCTGGGGTTCACTGGCCAGGAAGTTTGGCCTCTTTAGTTAGCTTGTGGCCACAGACCAACGAGAGACCCTGTCTCAATAAAAAGGGGGAGGGGCTAGAGAGATGGCTTAGTGGTAAAGCAGAAGGACCTGAGTTTGATTCCCTGGTACCCACATAAAGTCAGATGCACAAGGTGGTGCATGTGTCTGGACTTCATTTGTAATGGCTGGAGGCCCCGACGTGCCCTTTCTCTCTCTCTGCCTCTCTTTCTCTCACTCTCTCTGTCAAATAAATAAATAAAATATTAAAACAAGGAAGGCACCCGTGATGGTTAAGTTTTGTTGTCACTTGACCTTTCAAGTAATCTTGGGTGGGTCTCTGAGGATGTTCACAGGAAGGCAGCCTCTCAGTAGGGGGCAGGATGTAAGGAAGCTCAGGGGAGCTAGAAATGAACATCCCTTCCGGTGTGGGCAGGAAGGAAATTCCAGAGACTCAAGGAGACATTAAGTCTGGGATAGAATTGCAAGACCCCCCCCCCAGGGCTATGTAAAGATGAAAGAATTCTCTCCTTGCCCTCCTGTCTATTTGCTAGTGTGTGTGTGGTGTAGGTGATGGGTTTCTCTCTCTGCTCGGAACTGTGAAAGAGGACCAGCCTCTCACTTTTATGGGACTTCCCCTGGATCTGTAGCTTGAATAAATCGTTTCCTCCCATAAACTGTGCCTGGTTTGGAGATTCATCCCAGCAGCGTGTGGCTGACTGCGACAGCACCTGAGAGGAATGTCACCTCTGGTTTTCCTCCACACCCATGCACACATAGGGACACATACAGAGATTAGGTTTACCCGGCAGTTCTGATCCAAAGTAGCAAAGCTGTTGGGAGTGGGGATATTTATTGTTTCCAAATAATCCTTTTCTCTCTTTCCCCATGAAAAATATATCACATACAAATATAAAATAATGTCTGCAACAGTGAGTGTGAATTATGCATCTATAGGAATGCTCATGGGATGTAATGGCCTTCCCAAAAATGTTGATTTATTTTTCTTTTAATGCTGAAAAATGAATTCCTAACCTTAAACAATGATTATAAGCACGTATGGGCCATAGAGGGTTTCATCGTCTGCTGTCTTTGATGAACTAGACGCAGCCTACATTTTAATTGTAGGTATGCAGGTAACATATGGATGGAAACATGGGTAAAGGAATTGTTGGGGACTGTATCTCTCAGTCTTCATTGGAGCTAAGAGTCCACACAATTGAATATTATGGGGTGATGGTTTGTATGCCCACCACTGGGTCTCTTGGTGTTTGGGGTTGGGGATTTTTTTTTTCACTTGCTAGTTTGTTTGTTTGTTTTCTCCAAGGTGTAACACTTTGAAGTCTCAGTTAATCAATTTGCACCCCACAGCATTGGAATACAGAGTTGGGACAGCAACTGTCCTGCTTTGATGGTTTGAGAATCTGAGCAATTCGCAGTGCACCAGAATGTTCTCAGGGCTGCCTAAGGAATATTTAAAATACTCTAAGGAACCTAGTTTTTGAATGGAGCAGAATGCCCCTTTTCAGCTTGTATATATACTAGCCAGACTTTTTGAAAGGTGTGCTATTTTATTATTTCTTTATTACTTATCTATTTTTAAAATTATTTTTAAGGTAGGGTCTCACTGTAGCCCAGGCTGACCTGGAATTCACTATGGAGTCTCAGGCTGGCCTTGCGTATGCCTCTGGAATCTGTTCGCAGTGGCTGGAGGTCCTGGCTTGACCATTCACTCTGTCTCTCTTGTGTCTTACATCTCTCTGATTGCAAATATATAAATAAAAGGAATTTTTAAAAGTTTTAAAAAGCCATCACAACAAAATAGTGAAGGTCTCTGTTTATGTTCAATCAAACCAACATGTTTGAAACATGTTGAAATCTCCAAGCATTTCAAAAGTCAGTACTGCCTGCCTTTTGATGGTGATAGTTTCTGTACGTTAAAACTTAGTGAAGGATTGAATGAGTTTTGTCTAGGAATAAAAAACCTGAAATGAGCTAATTGAAACTGAAGTGTTAATGCTTCAAATAACTACCAGAGAAATTTGTTGAAATTAGTAATGTACTTTAATGATAAAGCATTTCAAAGGTTTCTTTTTGTTTTCAGTTATGTAAAGAGGAAAAAAATTCCAACTAAACTAAAGGAGGAGGATATTTAGGGACTTTCAAAAAACTATAAAACCGCTGGGGTGGTGGCACATACCTTTAATCCCAACACTTGGGAGGCAGAGGTAGCATGAGTTTGAGGCCAGCCTGAGACTACATAGTGAATTCAAGGTCAGCCTGGGCTAGAGTGAGACCCTACCTCAAAAAAATAAAAAATAAAAACAGGTACCCAGCCACCTATGGACTGCAGAATCCAAAACTGTGAGCCCCAATTACTCTTTTCTAAATTGATCATCCCAGATTTGTTATAGTGACAGAAAGCTGACTAATACATACCCTCCCTTGTCCCATCTAGCCACAAAGGGAATATTTGGTAACTAGAGTTTTGTTATATTGTAGGGTAATTATTACCCTCAGGAGCCTTTTAACTTAATTTCAAGTTCTCATGCCTCATTTCAAGGGCCACACATGGCTAACGGATATCTTGTTAATCAGGTATCTATCTGTTCATATACACAGACTTTTATTATCACAGAAGTTTCTACTAGAGGGTATACTAGCACTCTCATTCACAAGTATATTGGATATTTGTGACAATTAATGAGTTGGGGTCCTGTCATAGCCACACTCCACTGGGATGAGCCTGCAAACCAGGCACTTATGGGAGGAAGGGATTTATTGAAGTTATAGATCCAGGGGAAGTTCCAAAATGGAGAAAGAGGCTGGCTCATTTCACAGGTCCAAGCAGAGAAAGAAAACACAATCACACACACAAGCAAAACAGGCAAGGGGGCAGAGGGAGAGAGATTTCCTTCCCCTTTAAATAGCCTGAGTGTGAGATTTTGCAACCTATCCCAGACTTGTTGGCTTCCTGAGTCTCTGGAATTTCCTTCCTGCACTGCCCTCCCAGGAAGGGATGTTAATTTCTAGCTCCCCTGAGCTTCCTTACATCCTGCCCTCTACAGAGACCCACCCAAGATTATACTAAAAAAGTCAAGTTGACAACAAAATTTAGCCATCACAGTTATATTACCTAATAAGAATTCTTACATGCCTGTGAGCATTTTAGGGCTAAGCTATTTCACATTTATGTGTCTCTCACTGATTCACAAACAGGAGTGACTTCAAAGATGTGACCAGAGTCTTGGGCGTGGTGACACACACCTTTAATCCCAGCATTTGGGAGGCAGAGGAAGGAGGATCATGAATTCGAGTCTAACATGGGGCTGTGGAGTGACTTCCAGGTCAGCCTGGGCTAGAATGAGACTCTACCTCAAAAAAAAAAAAAAAAGAAAATGAAAAACAAAGGTGTGACAGGGCATATTTTTTGGCTGTAGAAGGTTCAATCTACAATTCTTATTAAATGTGGCTTCCCATGAAAACGAATGCAGCATTCCACCAATATTATTCTATCTGCCTATGTGTCCAGTGATCTCATTGAAACTTAAAACGCTTTTGAAAAGTCAGAGGTGAACCGTGTTTCTGGTGAGGGTTGGACAGTGAGAACTGAACAGGCTTTGGCTTTATACTAGGACTTTTTGTACCCTTGAAATTGCTGTTAAGAACATCTGTTACTTGCATTTAAAAAGGAAAAAGGAAACACCACCTTTTACGGTGGGGTGTGTGTGTGTATGTCTGACTTTAATCCAGCGGCTACCACTATACACCAGCCAAATGCTGGACTTGTCAGTGAGAGCCAACAAGAAAACCACTGGCAGGTCCACAGGCTTGTTGAGAAACGAGTCAAATGCTACAGCACCAGCCAAGCATGGTGGCCTGTGTTTTAATCCCAGCATTTGGGAGGCAACAGGAGATTGAGGCCACCTTGAAACTACAGAGTAAATTCCAGCTCAGCAAGAAGCTACCTCATAAAAACATACAAAAAATTTTTTAATGTAGCAACATTAGTGGGCATATGGAAAATTAAACTTTAAGGTATGGAAATTTATTTTATACAGGGAAAATGTATAGATTAAACCAAGCTACTTGATCCAATCATTTTAATCTCTCTGAAACTGCCTTGGTCATGTTTGGAGTTTGGATCAAGCGATTAAAAAGAGCTGTATTCTTTTTGTCCTTTTAGTACACTTATTAAAAAACATGTGCTAAAGGAGCTATCAGTTATATAATGAAAATGTCATAAATATGGTGTTTATTGGAGACTGATTATGTAAGGGAGAAAGGAAATCAAGTGTAGCAGACCTGTAGCTGCTCGGTGACAATCACAGATGTGGGTGTTTCCAGGCTGCTGGAACCAAAGACTCGTTCACTGGCCAGAACTGTGGACTTCACTGGAAAACCATGATTCATGGGTTACTTCTAAACAAGAAAGGACACAAATTGTGAGGAACAACCTGGTGTGGAGATCCCATTTCAAAAAGATGATAGTCTTATGTAAAACAGAAAAATTAAGGAGAGGCTTAGAAATAACTATGTCCAGGTAGTTTAAAGCTCCTTTGTGGAATCAGGGACTTTGCTAGGAATCTATTTTCTACTTACCAGAAACTTCAAGAAGAACTTGCTTTGGGAACTTGGCAGTAACCCAACCTTGCTGAGTCTGTTTGTTACCTATAATGGGAACATGGATAGACTCCACTATGACAGGGTAGCTGTGAGAACAGGAAAACTTTAACACAGCATCTGAAATGCCCTAAAGATGCAATAAAGGTGATTTGAATGACTACCATGTTTATACGATTAATGGATTAATGCACATTTTACATCCCAAACATGTATGTGCTTTAAAGTGAACAGCTCATTTTAAAAATATTTTTATTCATTTGCCAGCAGAGACACACACAGAGAGAGAGAGAGAGAGAGAGAGAGAGAGAGAGAGAGAGAGAGAGAGAGAGAGAGAGAGAGAGAGAGAGAGAGATTGAGAGAGAGAGAGAGGTTATGCCAGGGCCTCTAGCCACTGCAAAGAAACTCCAGACACATGTGCCACTTTGTGCATCTGGCTTTATGTGGGCACTGGGGGATTGAACTCCAGTCGCTAGGTTTTGGAAGTGAGTGCCTTAACCACTGAGCCATCTCTCCAGCCCACTTAGTTCATTTTTGATGACTATTAGTTATATTTGGAAGAAGCACAGATAGCTTTATGGACTTTCAAGCTTTAACACTCTCCTAGAACTAGCCAACCTCTACTGATTATGACTGTTCCTAAGAACTTAAAGTTACATTGCTCTGAAATTTAACCTTACTGGGGCTGGAGAGATGGTGCAATGGTTAGGCACTTGCAGGGCCTAGAATCAATTCCCCAGTACCCAATAAAGCCAGAGGCACAAAGTGGTGCATGTGTCTGGAGTTCATTTGTAGAGGCAGGAGGCCCTGGGGGCACCCATTCTCCACCCTCCCTCTTATAAATAAATACATTTTTTAAAGAAAGAAACTTAACTGTATTGGAGGAACAACAGTAGCTATAGACTCACAATTCTGTTGACCTCCCTGCTACACCCATCATGACAAAGTTTAGTTTTGTGTATGTGTGTGCACACGCTTGCATGCGTGTTATAATGTGTGTTCCACCTGCCACGCATCATCTCTAAATCACAAAACCAAAAGTAGAGCAGAAGTCTGGGTGAGAGCTGACCTCTTGATTTCTTATACTTTAATTAGCGAAACTGTCACCCCACGAGTGTTTTCACTGCTCCTCAAAAAGCTGTGAGATAGAAAAAAATAACATATACGATCGTCTGTTGGGATAAGGATGTTTGAACAGCCACCCATATACGTTTCTGGCTCTAGGACATTTTGCCATTCTGTCTTCCACCTTTCCAGGAAGTGGGAAGCATCTTTATTGACTCCATCAAGAGGGAGATGGTCAAAAGGGACCAGGAGACACCCTGACCACCACTGTGGGCACTCTCGAGCGCATTTTCCTGCTCATGCAGTCCTTTGCACAATAGCTTGGCCATTATGAATAACGAATTGGGGGCTGGAGAGATGGCTAAGTGGTTAAGGCGTTTGCCTGAAAAGTCTAACAACCCAAGTTCGATTCCCCAGTGCCCACCTAAAGCCAGATGCACAAAGTGGCGCATGCATCTGGAGTTCCTTTGCAGTGTCTGGAGGCCCTGGTCTGCCCATTCTTTCTGTCTGTCTCTCTTCTATTACTCTCTCTCTCTCTGTTTGCAAATAAAATAAAAGGATCTTTTAAAACAGGAATAACAATTGGCAAGTGAACACACTTGATTGTAAAAATGTACTTTTTAGATGTAGGAGTCAGTAAAATTACCATTTTTTTTGACCCAGGGAAACATAAAGCTTTAAATTCTTTTCATGTTTTGCTATGCTGTGTTTTTTACTGTCTTCCCAACACAGTTTTCCTGTGGATATTCAAGGGTTCTTGGCCTGACACTCAGGATCACACTTGTATATTTGCAGAGATGAAAAAGCAATCAATGTCAGTGAGAAGGAGAAACAAAGAAAGAATTTAAACCTTAGAATAGCGGAAAGAGACCAATGCTTATCAAAGATAAATTTGTTTTGTTTTGTGTTTTGAGGTAGAGTCTCATTCGAGCTCAGGCTTTGGAAGGCTAGGTTTTGGAAGTGAGCGCCTTAACCACTGAGCCATCTCTCCAGCCAGCTCAGTTCTTCTTTGATGACTATTAGTTATATTTGGAAGAAGCACAGATAGCTTTATGGACTTTCAAGCTTTAAAACTCTCCTAGAACTAGACAACCTCTACTGATTTATGACTATTCCTAAGACCTTAAGGTTATATTGCAATGGAATTCACTATGTAGTCTCAGGCTGGCCTTGAACTCAGAGCAATCCACCTACCTCAGCCTTCCAAGTGCTGGGATTAAAGGCATGTGCCACCACACTTAGCTAAAAGAAGATTTTATAGTAAAGACATATCACCAACTAGGCAAAATAAAGGCCATGGGGGGAATAAAGGAGAAGATTTTGACCAAATGTTGAAGGTCAAATTATCATTACAAATTGTCTGTAACTATAGTCATTTTAGAAAAAAAATGTTAATAGTGGCTAAATTGGAATTCCTTTAACTACATATGACAGCCTATAGATGATAATAATGGTTTAGGGAGAAAAGCAGTGTCCTGCACCTCTCCCATCTTCCTGGTTACTTGTTTAAATTTGAAATTCCATAGTCTATTAGGATGGCATAACATAATTTTATTTCAGAGTCATTAAGAGCTTTTTAAAAAAACAACCGATGCCTCTTCCTTTATGATCTTAAAACATATAGCCAAACAAGCTTGTTTGTATTCTGTTTAGAAAGTGGATGTTTAATTAGTACCACGGCTGTAAACACACCGTGTTTAACCTGATTACATTTGTTACACATCACCTCCAACTCTACCTTGAGCAGCAAAATCACTGTTCCTCATCAGCCATCATTTATGTCTTATTAACATCAGGAGGAAATGAGACAACGTCATACCCATTTAATTTTGCCTCGGGTGGTGGGGGGGCTCGTGTTGAGTTCCAGAGAATGTCTTTATATCATGTGGATCCCTTACAGATTGAATAATAGTGTTCATAAAGTAGGAAGGGTCAATGGCCAAACTATGATTATATGTGGCGCATGTCAAACTGCATATTTTCTTAGTGTTCTCTAAAGGAATAAAAATTCATAGTTTAAAATCCACTATGTTGTGAAAATACTCCAAAGACTCAAATTTGGTATTCCATGGTTTTTTGAGGGGATATTCTACTTGCTAAGACATTTTCCTTCCTTCCTTCTTTCTATTTCTTCTCTCAATATATCCCTGGCAGGTACCAAACACAAAACGATGTTAGAAGCCCGGAATGGAAGTGGGACGATCAAAGCCTTCCCTAGGGCTGGAGTGAAAAGCAAAGGACCTGTCAACAAGGGAAACACGGGTCTCCAGAACAAAACATTTCACTGTGAAATCTGTGACGTGCACGTGAACTCAGAGACGCAGCTTAAACAGGTGGGCAGCGCTGATCAGGACCACACAAAGAAAGAAGCTAAATGTGTATATGCTACTGATTTTTCTTTGGCATTCCCTTGACCCATCCATGTTGGTTTCAGTTCCTTAGGGCTGAAGTCCCTTTGAGGACCTTTGAAGGATGGTTGGTATTGGATTTATAACATTCTTGGAAGAACACTGTTGAGAGAAAGGGTGTTAGAACTTGACCAGTTTTCCCCACTCAGCCGAGCTGGGTTTTAATAAAGGTCAATGTGCAATGTTCTCTTTTTTGCATTCATATTGGATATTTCCGGGCTACAACTGATATGCTATTGTTTCATTATATATGCTTTATTGTATGGTGCTGTTCTGCTTGTATTTTTTATTTATTATTTATTTATTTATTCATGAAAGAGAGGGGGGGAGAAAGAGAGAGAATGGGTGCACTAGGGCCTCCAGCCACTGCAAAAAAAACTCCAGACACACGCACACCTTGTGCATTTGGCTTTACATGGGCACTGGGGAATCAAACCCCAGGTCCTAGGCTTTGCAGGCAAGCACCTTAACTGCTGAGCCATCTCTCCAGCCTTCTTCTGGGTTTTTAAGCCCTGTATCTACCTGCTTAACAAAAGACTAAAATGATGATGCATTTATCACTATTCCAAATAGCCTCCTAAAGTCGCAGATGGTATATTTCCAGTTAGAGGCTCAACCCTCATGTTTTGTTTTAAACGTATATGAACATTATTTTGTGGCTTTATGCACCTTAGTTATTTATCTTTAGAATTTAAGGTTTTGACATTTTGGCTTTACAGATGTGAAGATAAATATCAGCATGGATATAAATTCATGCTTGCCTGGACACTTTTGTTTATTTACACATAAAATTTCTTCAGACATTCTTTCTTTTTAAAATCCTACTCTAGAAATGGAGACCCGTGTAAGCCAGTAGCTGGGGAGGGGAGGTGGAGAAAATTGTACCATTTGTTGAAAAATATACTACAATAGGTAACATTAACAAGTAGATTTTTTTTAGGCATCAGATTCCAGGGGCAAAAATATGCATGCTTTTTTAAGTTTTGTCTTTCTGAAACTTGAATGAAATTATTATCTACCCCCAGGTTAAAATAATATTTGGGCAAGTGTTTTAGAGGAATGTTTACAAGCTGTTCTGTTCAATTGTTTCTCACAGCATATTAGCAGTAGAAGACACAAAGACAGAGCTGCTGGGAAGCCCCCCAAACCCAAGTATAGTCCTTACAACAAACTACAGAAGGCAACACATCCGCTGGGGGTGAGTGATCCTTTTTTGGGGGGAGAGAGGGTGTCAGTTACTAAATGTAAAGAATGCAATGTTCCAGACTGTTGCACTTAGCTTCCGGTTGCTGGCTCACAGCACTGACCAAAAGCAGTCTGTGAAAAGAAAGGGTTTATTCTCGCTTCCAGATTGAAGGGGAAGCTCCATGATGGCAGGGAAAACGAGGGCATGAGCAGAGGCTGGACATCACCTCCTGGCCAACATCAGGTGGACACCAGCAGCAGGAGAGTGTGCCCAACACTGGCAAGGGGAAGCTGGCTAGAACCCCAGAAGCCCGCCCAAAACAACACACCTCCAACAAGGTTCCAATTCCCAAACTGCCACCAGCTGGTGATCAGCACTCAGAACACATGAGTCTATGGGGACACCTGGATCAGACGAGCACACAGAGGGATTACAAATTTACAAACGATTTATTTTAGAGTCCAGCCTCTACCAATGAAAGCATTAACAGCGACGGCTTCTCACAGTGTTTTGCCACCTTCAGCTCACCTACTGTTACCTATTTAAACTGATTAATCTCTGAGCACATAGAGGGAGAAAAGCCAGGCTATCCATGAGTGAGCATTCCTGTCTAATATGGCTGTGAAGTTAGCAGGCACTTTACAGAAATGTCAGTGATAAAATCTGGAATTGTCTTTATAATGCATCCAAGAGTCAAAATGCTAATAGTATTGAGGGTCTCAATCATTTTGGGTTATTATTATTTTTAATAGTTATTTGAGAGAGAGAGAGAGAGAGAGAGAGAGAGAGAGAGAGAGAGAGAGAGAGGATATGCCAGGACCTTTAGCTGCTACAAACGAACTCCAGATGCATGCCTTTAACCACTGAGCCATCTCTCAAGCCTTGCCTTGGATTTCAAAAACACAATCTCAATTTTTATTTTTTTTTTTTTTTTGAGGTAGGGTCTTTCCCAGGCTGACCCGGAATTCACTATGTAGTCTCAGGCTGGCCTTGAACTCATGGAGATCCTCTTACCACTGCCTCCTGAGTGTTGAGATTAGAGGCATGCATGGTTCCGTTTTACAAAATTATGTAAGCACAGAAGAAACAGATCCTGGAAAATGACCTGTCCCCATCGAACCAAGCATGCCTTCTTGATTAGAAAGTATCTGTCATGTGCCATGTGTTGACTGGATTGATGGTAATGCTTCAGGGAGGTCTACGAGGCCTCTGACTTTTCAGTAAAGTACTGCTGAACATACGATTTTTTTCTGGTTGAGGTTGAAATTATTTTGACTGGAGAGACCCAGGTCTCAGTGAAGGAAGAACTGACATATAGCATATGCTGAAACATGCACAATAAAATCCAGGTTCTTTAAGCAGATCTTATTAAGACTGGAGCCTGTATACAGCCGATAAATGAAAATACAGTTATAGACAAGCTACAGTCATCTGCTGTGAGGACCCAGTACCACTTGACGTGATTTTGCGAGATTGTCTGTCTTTAAGCAAATGAAGTTACTTTCCCTTCTGTCCGCTACATGCCTCTGAGATGAACCTCCAAACCAGGCACAGTTATGGGAGGAAGGGATTTATTGAAGCTACAGATCCAGGGAAATTCCATAATGGTGAAAGAGGCTGGCTCCCTTTCACAGGTCAAAGCAGAGGGAGAAACCCATCACCAACACCACACACACACACACACACACACACACACACACACACACACACACACACACTAGCAAACAGCAAGCTCTACAGAGCTCAGACCACTCTGAATATCTCTGGCTAGAATTCCAGGTCATCCCCAGAAACACCTTAGGGCTGCAGCCTATGATTCAGCCAGGCCAAGGTGACCTCCCCTCCAGCCAGGGGGCTCTAGACAAATTACATGCTTTAATAAACTCTTAAATTTATTGGGGGATCATCCATTAGAACTACCACGCCTTCTTTTCATAGAAACACTTTAAGCTGCATGAGAGACTGTGCAGATCTGACATTCAGCATTGTCACTCATAAACTGAGTGATGTCTCCACCCCCAATGGGCACAGCCTTGGAAGCAAGAAAATGGTTCCTCCATCAATAGTAGCCCAGCTTCGTTACAGTTAAAATCTAGAATCTTCCTTCTTAATTATCATTCTACTCCAATTTGCATAGTGGGCACTTTCTCTTCTGTGTGAGCAAGTATGTCATTTGCCAGGCAATATTACTATTGCAGACGTGGTAATCATTCTCTGCTTGTACCTGTGAAAGGGGTCCAGCCTCTTTCACCGTTATGGAACTTTCCCTGGATCTGTAGCTTTAACAAATCCTTTCTTCCCATAAACTGTGCCTGGTTTGGAGGTTCATCTCAGAGGTGTGTGGTAATCATTCATACAAAGGGAAACATGTCAAAATATGGGGAAGATAAGTTTTCTTTCTTTATGGAAGGTGAAATGTTGCTATGTTTATTTCCTGTGAATAATACCATCTTACACCCCACAACGCATTCTGTTAACCAGTTTATATCTTTGATTATTCTAAAATCATTGACAATAGGAATTCATCTCTCTCTTTCAATATATGCTCCACAACTCTGTGTGTGTGAAGAGGGGCATGAAATTTTTCACTTTGTTTCAAAAGCTTAATACTTCCTTATGGACGTTTAAATCTCCATTAAAACACAGTAAGTTTCTTGACTGGTTTTCTGGAGGATTCATCCACATCCCTGGATGTCCATGTTCAGCCATTTTCCATCTTTTCCCAAAGGAAAATGTTCGATGTGTTCCAGTTTCAAAGCACAGATGCTAAAACTTTTTCTTGTCCTTTTTTTTCCCCTCTGCCATGTAGGTAAAGTTAGTATTTTCAAAAGAACCTTCAAAGCCATTGGCTCCCAGAATCCTTCCAAACCCTCTGGCAGCTGCAGCAGCGGCCGCAGCTGTGGCCGTGAACTCGCCCTTCAGCCTGAGAACTGGCCCAGCCACGCTCTTCCAGACCTCTGCCCTCCCTCCAGCCCTCCTGAGACCAGCTCCTGGACCCATTCGGACCGCCCACACTCCTGTTCTCTTTGCTCCTTACTGAATTCCAAGCAGGAGGTGTCATTGTACTGCAATAATTTTTGAAAACAAAAACAAAAGAGAACTATGCAGTGTTTATTTATAGTTTAAAGTATATCTGAAGAGCCAGGACTTTTGATAGTGAATTGAAAAGATTATATAAGAAAAAAAAACCCATCACATGGGAATGGTGGGGATGGAGTTGGGCTTTGGGGTGGTAGGGAGGGGGGTGGTATTTTCTCCAAATTAAAGCATTCCTCTCAAACATGGATTGTTTTAAAAGTGACCTCCAGCATTGATTTGTAGTGGTCACTAGAAGTCCTGAAGCCCTTTGTGAGTGTGCTTTTGGGCAAATGTTCCCCCCCTACACACACACACACACACACACACACACACACACATTGTCTTTCCTGCTTTCTGAAATAATTATACATTGTCTAAGGGCATTAACTGGTTCCAATGTATATATAATACCTTATGCTGTAGATTAAAATAATATGAAAAAGAAAAAAAAAAACAAAAGCAACACTGTGAATAGTCACGCCCTCTTTGGTCTCTGGAACCAGCAATGGTTCTTGGTATTCATTCGAACAAACCTAGATGCAGTAGAAGTCTTATAAAACAATAGTGCTGTATCTCAATCTATGCCACTAGGTTTTTAAAGAATTGCAAAATGTAGAACGAACAGCTATTTCATACCACTAAGCAGTAAAAATAACAATAATACCGGATGATATCCTGAAGGCCTTCATGGTCAACATTCCCCTCCTATCCAGCTTGTTAGAACAGTATCGCTTAGGTCAAGAAGTGTCAATTAAGATACTTTCTTACAACTCCTAGCTTCCCACCCTGAAAAGTGTCACTAAAAATAATGAGTGTGTGCAATGAGCCAGTAATCAAAAACAAGCCCATGTACTGTGGATATTGTATTAGTCAGCGTTCTCTAGAGGAACAGAACCAACAGAATGAAGTGTAGTAAAAAAAGGATTTATTGGATTAGGTTATGGCAGTCCCACAAGCCTGAGAGTCAAGGAACCCATAGCTAGCTGCTCAGCCCATGTGTCTGGATGCCTCAGCAGTCCCAGTCCTGCACTCGGGACCTAAAGGCTTTTAGGAGAGCCACATTGGAATACTGAGGAAGGGTAAGAGAGCAGCACATATGAATGTACAAATCACAACAAGCACCAGTAGTCAGCAGGAGGAAGGAATTGAGGGAGGGGAAGACATCCTGCCCCCTTCCAGGAGAACCACCCACTCTGGGGGAAGGACTCACTCTAGAGGAGAGACCTCCTCCTTGAGTTAATCCTTTCTGTGAACACCTCAGAGACCCACCCAAGATGACTGTGGATTACTGAAGAGGTCAAGTTGACAACAAATCTTAGCCATCACAGATATATAGGAAGAATTCAATATATAATGGTTGTGTTTCAAACAGAAGAAGCTATCAAAATCTCAGAGGGGAATGCTGAGTAAGCACATATCTAATCAAAATATAGACCAGGGTGATTCTGAAACATCCTGTTTGCCATACCAGTAGGGTCTTCCCAGAAGTTTCTGCTTTTAAGTACAATGGTGAAAATAATCCTGTCGATTTGTCGTGTGAGCGTGTTTTTCTTGTTTCCTTGGATTTCCTACTGACATGATATAAACCACTAATATATATTTAAATATTAGTATCAGCAACAGAAATGTAAATCTGAGACCATGGCACACTTATGTAGTCCCATAGGAAACATGCTGGTAAGGTCCCTGGTCCATCATTTTCTCCAGAAGAACTGTGAAACAATGCCCATATGTTCACATAGAGCTGGAAGGAGTTGACATTTGACCTTCAAAACAAGATTTATCAGGGGTATATGTATAAATATATGTATATTGTATATATGTTAGAAAGATGAAGAGAATAACTTATCGAAGAAAATCTATATAAAATAATTCTATAACCATTCAGTGTTACATGTTATCATTAAATTGGTAACAAATGGTATAAAATAGCCGTGCCTTTAATTTGTGATAAAGGCTATTTGCTTTTCTTTGTTCCCCCATAGAAAGCTGACATATACCTATCTATACGGTGGGGTTTGATGCCAACTGTCTGTCACGTCTCAAGAACAAGTGACATTCAAACTGAGAACGAGGACAAAACGTGTACAAAGCAGTCCTGTGTGACTTAGGTTTAAAGAAAAAAACTATTTTTGAAAAGGTTTTATAAAGACTATTTAAAAATAATAGGGGAGGGCTGGGTGTAGCCTTCCTGAAACTCCTCTCAACTGTAGTAACTTTCAGAGAGGTAGAAAGAATCCAGATAGAATCGCTGGTGAGATAGGTATTTATAGCATTTGCCATTTTCTCTATAAGAAACATTGATAATGTGATTGGTGCTCAATATTCATTGTGGTCTTGAAGGACTTCCCACCATCTAACTCCAGAAATGTGTAGTATAAATGGATCTTTAAAGCAGTCAATATATATATATATATATATATATATATATATATATTGTTAAGAACCAGCCGGGACAAGAGTAAAAAAGAAAACAGAACAGAAGAAATGAAGGGAGGGAGGAGGGAAGAAGGGAAGGAAGGAAGGAAGGGAAAAAGATTTCATCATTCCATCAGTCTTTTGGTAAAAAGAATCTGAAATACATCTCTGGTTAAAACATAATGGCTAGCATTACAATTTGTTTTTGAAATTGCCTGGTTATTTGATGTTTACTGATATCTCTACTGTCTGATTTTAGCTATTTTTTAAAATTGTTTTTTTTTTTTACTGGATTGTATTGCCTACAGATCAGGAGAGTTGTGACAGGTGAAATAACCCAAGGATGTGTTACTTTACTTTGGGACCTGTGTCCACCATAGACTCTGTGATCAGATGCTAACTGTCTTGGACTTCAAGATCCTTCTGCTCTGTCAAATGCTTTAGCTCCTCAGCCTGTATCTCTGTCCAAAAATCTTTCCATCTGACACGGCCTCCTTTGCTGTCGGAGACCATAGTGTTCGTTGATGCACTTTGATGACAATGTGCTTTTGGCTGTTTCTTACACTTTTTTTGCCAAAGTGGAGGAGCCAGTCTGCCAGAAGTCAGAATCCTGGGTCACAAGGCATTACTAACTTTAGTGATTTACTGGGAAATGAACCAATCAGCCATATTTTTCTCCATCAGCCATATGAGAAAACTCGGAGATACCTGGATCCCGTATGCCTCACTTCACTATGGAACCATTTTTTGTTGAAATGGTCTCTGAAATTGGTGTTGTAAGCATCAGATGTCACTCATTCACTACCTAATAAAGGAGGAAGCCTAACCATAGAACTTAAAGTGGATTCTCTGTCATTATTTTCTACTTGTCATTGTCAGACCAACATCTATTATGGCTCAGGCTTCCATGAGACAGTAGCCTTTCCATAGGGAGCTTTATCCAGGAATAAAGAGTTACAGTCCCATTGGACAGCAGTGGTACCATGAAACTCAACAAGGGTTATACATCCCTTCCCATGCATCCCAGCCATGGCAGGTGGAATCTAGTAAGTACCTTGGCTTTCATTTGGAACAGATATAAATGCATTGAAGGTTAGCCTGGCCCCATCCCTACCCCCACCCCAAGAATGCAACACTATGCCCCATCTTGAGTATTTAGGCAGAGAGAGAGAGAGAGAGAGAGAGAGAGAGAGAGAGAGAGAGAGAGAGAGAGAGGAGACTGATGGTTGCAGGAAGGACTTCTTATATCTCTTCTGCTAACACATCTGACCTCACATGACAAATGACCCCTCCTGATCATTCTGAACCTTAAAGAGTACTGGATTTAGTGCCCCCATAAGCACACACTGGATTCTGGAAAGTTCCGTGACCACTGCTCATGGGAAAAGATTGCTCCTTTACATACCCTTGGGCCCCCCTGGTGTACATAGCACAGTAGGTATTATGTCTACTCAGAATATGAAGTTCACAACTAAATATTGAAAGACTTGTTAGTCATTTATTATTGGAACCATGCTAGTATCTAAGACAGTCTGTCTCCTTATACAAATGGATTAATACAACCAGAAGAGATGCAATCCTGGAAAAGTTGTCCTTATTAGGAAGCTGATTATATGGGCATGGAAGGGAGTCACTGATATTGACCCGCCTCATCCTGGTCTAGCATTAACCAGCAGGTCACCTTGTCAAGGCCTTTTCTTCCATAGTTAAAAATTAGTCATGGGCTGGAGAGATGGCTCAGTGGTTAAGGCACACGCCTCCAGTGCCTAAGGCCCTGGGTTCAATTCGCCAGTACACACATATGCCAGACGTGCAGATGGTGGCCCTGGTTCTCTCTCTCTCTCTCTCTCTCTCTCTCTCTCTCTCTCTCTCTCTCTCTCTGTATTTCTCTGCTTGAAAATAAATAAAATTAAAAAAAATTAGTCATGCACTTCTTGTCATTATTTTGAGAACCACCAAGTCCTGACAGTGAGTGCCTTATCTAACAAATGCAGGGCTGGAAAGATTGCTTAGCAGTTTAGGCACTTGCTTGCAGAGCCTAAAGGTCCAGGTTTGATTCCCCAGTACTCACATAAAGCCAGATGCACAGAGTGGTGCATGCATCTGGAGTTCATTTGCACACCCCTGGAGTGCCCCTTCTCTCTCTCTCCTTACAAGTAAATAAATATGTTTTTAAAAATGCAGGAGGGAGATTTATTTCAGAGCGTGCTCAGTCTTTGTAAGAGATCCGGCATTACACACGAAGGTTTCTGGGAGGAGGCAAAGTGGGTCATTGATGGATGAAGTCTCTGTTGTCCCTTGAACAGTTCTAAGAGTGGAGTTCAAGTGTAAGGTGGATTTGTTGGCCTATCTTCCTCCTGAAGCTATGAGGTTGTTACTTTCAGAAATGGATTTATAAATTACTAAAATGATGTATGGTGATGGGAAAACCTGCTGTGTTCTATTCAATGAGAAGTTCATGTGCATCACAAGGAATCACAGAGGTTGAAGAATTTTCTTGCGGGGAGTCACCGACATTCATATTTGGAAGGACAGAGGAAAAAACGCCTCCATTTTGGCCACCTTCTTTTTTTTTATTTAAAGAATACTTTATTAGTTTCCGTAATCAAACCCATGTAGATAAGACCTTACGTATTTAATACAGTGTGTTACCCCTATACAAATGGAAAAAATCATTTTAACATCTCTAGACCAATATGGCTGTTAATTTCTGTACAATGCCAACTCAACGTGGTAAACAGGGATATTTTGTCCAAAGTGGACAGCACAGCTAAAGTTTTCAAAAATTCAAATTATATATATATATATATATATATATATATATATGACCAATAATAGCAGTATGTTACACGTCAATAGCAGCAACAGCTTTCCAGTTTCTGCAGTTGTCTGAACAAAATTACAGTCATCCAGCACACTCATTAAAAAAAAATCACATAAAAAAACAAAATCCCAGAAAAAAGCCAAGTTCTGTTACTGTTATGTTATGGTACCTGGCACCATTTTTCTTTAAGCTCCCCCATCATCTAGAAAGAAAACATTCTAGAGGAACGTTATTGCACACAGCTCTGATAAAGCCCAGTCACTCCTATGCATCATAAAGCAGGTGCAAGGTATTCTACCTTGACAGAGGGGTGGGACAGTACTGTCCTGCATCTGTAATACTAGAGGACACAAGTTCAAAGGCATTATTTGAGACTTGATTCTACTTTTCCAGAAGAGGGCCCAAAGGATGGTATGGACATGGCCACCTTCTTCTTCCTCTCTGCAATGGCAATAATTGTTCCTTGGTGACAGGGTTGACTGGGAACCACCAGATGGATTTAAAGTCTAATGTGACGATTATTATTTTGGTGAAGTTGAGAGTCATGGTGACCAATAGTTTAGTAATACCATATAGAATGGGGCAGAATATTTTCATAAATGACAGGGCAGCTCCAAAGGTATTTTCCAAAGCGCAAGACTAAAATAGTTGTGAGTCAAGAACATAATTAGGTTGTATAGGAATCCATTCTATCAGCTTGTGCACACATAGAAAAATTTAAAAGTGTGCGTCTCTAGACCTTTTATAGCTACCATTTCTTTTAAAGCTATGGTAATATTTTATTTATTTTTTTATTTTGGTTTTTTTTAAGATAGAATCTCGCTCTAGCTCAGGCTGACCTGGACCTCACTCTGTAGTCCCAGGCTGGCCTTGAACTCACATCGATCCTCCCATTTCTGCCTCCCACTGCTAGGATTAAAGGCGTGCGCTGCCATGACTGACTACACAGTTGATGTACTTTAAGATGAGAGCTTTGTAATCACTGTGAGGCATTGGGGGAGTGGATAGTAGATAGACTCTCAAGGATCTATACTGTCTAGAAAGATTATGGTACCAGGATTTGGGCCTGGGTAATATCAAAGTGTCATTTCCTGGTAGCTAAAATCAAAATATACAATTTAAGCCCATCAATCAGATCTTCAGTTCCAAGTGGCACCCAGATCGTGGTAAAATGGAACTAGAGAAAATTAGCATAAAGAGAATTTGTGGGTTGGAGAGATGGCTCAGCGGTTAAGGCACTTGTTGGCAAAGCCTAACTACCAGGGTTCCATTCCCCCAGTACCCACGGAAAGCCAGATGCACAAAGTGGCACATGCATCTGAGATCCTCCTGCCTCTGCCTCCTGAGTGTTGAGATTAAAAGCCTGTGTCACTACACCTGGCTTTCTTCACTTTCAATTAGTTGAAATCTCCTATCAGTTGAGGCCTATGTCTTTAATTAAGGTCAGTCATTTCTTTTAGTTTTCATTGAATGGTGTCTAATAATGTATTGTAAACTTCTAAAAGTGATCAGTGGGAAGAAATTGATGCAGAGACTTTCGATGGAGCCCAGGCTGGCATTAAACACATGATTCTCCTGCTTCAGCCTCCTGAGTCCTGGGATTACAGACCAATGACACCATGCCCAGCTCAGAGGAAATTTAAGATTAACGACTAGATGATGACCCTACTGCCTCCAACTCCTCTTTGGCAATTTCTTACCAGCGTGTACCACCAAAACTGGCAGGATGAACTATTCAACTCTCCCCAATGAAGAGCTTTTTTTTTTAAATGGTTACCTTCACAGAATTCCAGAGAGAGTACTCATTTGTAGGAATACTGACTAAAACAGTTTATGGGCATGAACCATGTTACATTTAACTCTCAAGGTCTAAAATGTGCATTATACTTAATGAATTCAGATTGAAGGTGGAATTCTTTTTTTTTTTCCTAACAATGAACTTGATTATTATCAGGCCGGCATTCACATTTTCAAAACAAGTTAGGTTTTGAAATGAATAAATGAGGCTACAGATTGCTGTTTGCAACTGTGAAACAACCACAAAAAAATGGAAAATAGGAATACTTCATATTATTTCTTTCCCTTATATTCCCAAGTGAGATAACATCATAAAATCCTTGGCAAAAAGTATTATAAAATTTGCTTGATTACAATAATATTTCACACTAGAAAAAAACATTACTGGGGCTGAGGAGATGGCTCAGGGTTAAAGACACTTACTTGCAAAGCCTGATGGTCTGAGTTTGATTCCCTTGTATCAAAGTAAAGGCAGATGTAGAATGGGGCACCTGCCTGAAGTGTGTTTGCAACCCTAGCTCCCTCCTTTTGTCTGTCTGTCTGTCTGTCTGTCACTCTCTCTCTCTATGCCCCAATTTAATTAATAATGAATAAAATTCTTTCAAAAGAAATATAAACAGCTTTGCTGACCAAGGCTGCAAGGAAAACCAATTCCACAAACACTGGAGAATGACACATCGATATGGTTATGCAGAGGATTTTACAAAAATCACAGATAGCCAAGCAAAATGGAGGATCAAAGACATTGGGTTGGGCTGGAGAGATGGCTCAGCAGTTAAGGCGCTTGCCTGCAAAGCCTAATGATCCAAGCTTGAGTCCCCAGTACCCACGTAAAGCCAGATGTAC
>PVHP010024365.1:0-26383 GCA_004024765.1 Zapus hudsonius
GAAGTGGGGAGTTCGGGATAACAACGCATGGTTTGCCCACTAAATAATGTAACTCATTATGGATACTAAATAAGAAAAAAAACATAAAGACATACAATTTCACACTTACAAAACTGGTAATTGTCAAAAGACACAAGGTAACAAGTGTTAACAAGGATGTGGGTTGGAATGTAAATTAGTGCAGCCATTATAAGGAAGTTTCTCAAAAGAATGAAAAATAGAATCACCCTATGACTTAACAATCTAACTAGTGGGCATATGTCTAAAAATATGGAATCAGCCTGCCAAAGCACGATCTGCAGTCCCATGTTCATAACAGCCTGTTCACAGTAGCTGATATGGAGACCATGGTCCATCCATAGATAAGTGAATAAATAAATGTGTGTGTGTGTATTATCCCGTGTGTGGATAGTACACACACAAAATAGAATAATATTCAGCTCTCAAAGAGAAGAAAATACTGTCATTTGTGCCAACATCATTCAATCAAGAGGACATTATGTTAAATGAATTAAACCAAATAAAACAGAGAGGGCCTCAGTCCCTTCACCGTAATCTACGTATTGAAGGGATGGAACTACAAGGTCATAGCACCCACCCCAGCTCAGATGGCTTTGGGGGGCTGGGTGGCAAATAGATGTTTTTCAGGGAGATATTTGGCCTTTTCAAAATAAAACAGCTCCTTCTAGACCATTGTCACCAAAGCATTTAGAAACCATCTGCTCTGTACCAAGTTCTTTGCACCAGTGCCTTGTCTCTTCTGGTTCCTTACTGGGAATCAGCACAGCAGACTCCATCCTCAGGAGAGGCATCACCTCCAGGATCTGGTTAAGAAATCTGGGGCTTGTACCAGTTACAAGCCCTGATGGCAGAGTTTAGAACCTGCTTGACTAGGCCACAGTACCCATTGATATTTGATCAAATACTAGTCTAGATGTTCTTAGATGTTTATAGATGATGGATAAATTCAGTAAGCATTTAAGGCATTAGGTCTGAGGAAGGAAGATCACTTTCCATAGACTCACCATCCATGCCATCAGTCAGTGGCCTTAAGAGTCAGAAGCCAGGTGTGGTGGTACACACATGGTGAGTTTAGGGGATGCACAGTATGTTACAGGCCAGCCTGAGCTACCTAAGAGTCTGTCTCATAAATAAATTAATAGTAAAAAAAATACAAGAATGGGTTCAGTGATTAAGGCACTTACTTTTCAAGGCTGCTGACCAAAGTTCACCTCTTCAACAACCATGTACTACAAATGAGCACAAAGTACCCAGGCAGGGTCTGTCACCCTAAAGTGCATGTGGCAATGGGAGGCCCAGTCAGAAGAATCCCGAGGCCCGTCGGACCGCTAGTACAGCCTGCTCAGCAGCACGATAACAAGAGATAGCCTGTCTCAAGCAAGGTAGAAGGGGAGGACCAACCCACTGAGGATATCTCTGACTCCCACGTGTTCCCAGTGGCACATGCATGCCCACACACGCACATCATTCATGCACACATACAAACAAGCAAACAAGTAACCAAAAATAAATAAAGACAGAGGTCTTCTGAGCAGAGAGAATTCTGCCTCCCGACAGCCCCTTAACCTACAGATTTTGGATTTTCCAGACTTCACGATTATGTCAACTAATAGTTTAGGAAGTTCAATTTGAAAACTTCTGACCATCTTCTCTGGGTTCAAATAGTCAACAGTAGAGGTTTATCTCCCACAATGGCTGCCTCTCGTGACCAGTGAGAGTCACTTGAGCACCCTGAGCCACAGATTCCCATGTACACACATGGGACAAGAGTGACATGTGTCACTACTGAGGCCCATATGTAAAAACATCTATCAGCTAAGTCTAGGAAGCTATGAGTTAACAAATTTTATTAAGTTTCTGTCAAATGTGATTTCTTCTAAACTTAAAAATGTTAAAATGCATACGGAAGAGAAAGATGAAACCATTTGAATTTATTTCGTCAAATTTTCTCATTCTTCTCTTTCCCATTTTCTCAAAGTTCTTTGACAACAAAAATCTCTGGCCCATTCATCATCAGCTTGAGAAGCTCTTGCTAAGAAAGTCACTGGCTAAGCCTCAGGGGCTTCAGGCTGTAGCCTGCACCCTGTCAATGCCTCTGTCCTATGTGACTCCAGCCTGCACCCTGTCACTGTCTCTGTCCTGTGTGACTCCAGCCTGCACCCTGTCACTGCTTCTGTCCTGTGTGACTCCAGCCTGCACCCTGTCACTGCTTATGTCCTGTGTGACTCCAGCCTGCACCCTGTCACTGCTTCTGTCCCGTGTGACTCCAGCCTGCACTCTGTCACTGCTTCTGTCCTGTGTGACTCCACCCTGTCACTGACTTAGTTTTGTGTGACTCTACCCTGAATCCTGTCACTGCTTCTGTCCTGTGTGACTCCAGCCTGCACCCTGTCACTGCTTCTGTCCCATGTGACTCCAGCCTGCATCCTGTCACTGCTTCTGTCCTGTGTGACTCCACCCTGTCACTGACTTAGTCTTGTGTGACTCTACCCTGCACCCTGTCACTGCCTCTGTCCTCTGTGACTCCAGCCTGCACCCTGTCACTGCCTCTGTCCTGTGTGGAAGGAAATTTGTAATTCTTCCAGCTTCTAAAGGGTAAGTGAGATGATCATATCATGTGACATCTTTAAGACTCCTTCCAACTCAAATATTGCCCAGGTGAAATATTCCACAACACTATACAAGAAAACAAGTGTAAACATACACAGTATTTCCTGAGAAATAAGAAATATCTTGATAAAGCAAAAGAGCTCATATATTTTGAGCCCTGTATAATCTTTGAAATCACTTCCTCTAACTTTAACTTTTTACTCAATTCATGTAACCCTGAGAGTTTTCTTTACTAGTGAGGAATGGTTCTAACTGGTTTGAAAACTCAGAGTTTGCCTTTCAAATCTCTCCTCCACATGCCATAAAGTTAACAGCCCTTCAACTAAAATATGCCCATGTCTATACCTCATCTGAAGTCCTTCAATGCCCCCAACTGCTTAGCGAATAAAGCTGAGCTCATCACAGCATGTGAATCCACACCTTCGGTTCCAGCAACCCCAAACCATCTATGACTCCTGCACAAGCACACACCTTTGTGTTATATCTGAGCATTGCTGGAACATGAGCACAGAGAATTTCAGACTGAGGAAGTAATCTGCAGGGCATTGATTCTGGGAATTCCAACAAGTCATGACCTTCAATGAACATTGAGAGTGACACCAAAGGCACAGAGCATAGCTCTGAAGAAATATGGAGGTAGGAAGAGAAGGCAGCGCACAGGCAGAAGAAAGAGGGATAAAAACATTGGACAAGCAACTCTCTCAAAGAACATGATTTTTAGAGATAAGAGGTTTAAAATGGAAGGTAATATATTTAGGAATGGGTTGACAGGAAAAGACAACAGTGAGAGAGTGGAAACAACAGTCAAAAGAAAGGGTGTTGTCATGGCCTCATGGGTGTCAGCAATGTCCACTTCCCATGCGCAGACTGACTGAGTGTGCAGGCCCCAGCCTCCCGCATCAGGCTGAACGGCAGGTCTCCAACTGTGGGTGTCTCACTCGTAAGTGCATGAGCTTCCATTACTTCTCAAATTGCACAAACTTAATGGCTTAAGATAATATATGTTATCTTACTATTCTATTCTAGAGGTCAAAAGTCCCAAATCAGCCCAATGGACGAAATCAAGGGGCTGATGGAATTGTGTTCCCTCTGGAGACCAAAGAATCTATTGTCTCATCTTTCCTTCTCATTTTGATATGTGCTTCTCTATTTTCATCTCCGTGTATGTGTGTGTGTGTGTGTAAGGTTGTCTGTATATGTGTTTGTATGGGTGTGTGTGTGTGTGTGTGTGTGTATGTGTATGTGTGTGTGTGGTGGGGGGTTTGCATATGCGTTTGTATATGCACATGTGTGTGTGTGGTCTGTATATATGTGTTTGTATGGGCATGTGTGTATGTGTGTGTGTGGTGGGGGGTTTGTATATGTGTTTGTATGGGCACCTGTGTGTGATGGATAGCATGAGTGCGCATGTACATATGGAGTCCAGAGGACAACCTTGGCTATCATCCTCCTTAGGCATTATCTACCTCTTTGTGAGACAGGGTCTATCATTGGTCATAAGTTCACCAATTAGGCTAGAATAGCTAGACTGTGGGCTCCAAGGATCCTGCTGTCTCTGCCTTCCCAGAGCTGGGATTATAGCCACGTGACACCGTGCCTGTGGGTATTGGTATCCACTCAAGTCCTCACACTTACATAGCCAGCACTTAACTGACTGAGCTTTCTTTCCAGCCCCTCACTTCTCTTTCTTTCTGACTGACTCTGTTGTCTCCCTCTCCTTTACAATGATCGTGTGACTATGCTGAGCCCACCCTGATAACTCAGGATCATGTTCCCACCTCAACATCCTAATGTAACTGTATCAGCAAAGTCCCCTTTGCTGTGCAAGGTAAGGAGGAGCAGGACATGGGGATTTGGGAGGGTCATTGATCTGTCTAGCACATTTGTAGATGGCAATATCATGTTTCAATATCAAAATGTTGGACACCTTTTCACTAGCGCATTGCCTGAGAAAGAGAATTGTGCTTCATTACAAAAGTAGCTCCTGCCCCTGATTGGCCTTATCTGTAGTTAGGAGTTGGGTGGAGTGGGTATTTGCACCAGCTTTCACTCCTCCAGAGATTGTGAGCATGTATTTCTTTAATGAGCGGCTCTTTGCTTTGTTCTCACTGAGTAATTTTCCTTTTACTTCATTTGATTTCCAACTGTTTGTTTCCTAAGGAAAGGATAATCCATGAACCTTTGGACCTCGCAATGCCAAATGCAGGCCACACTTCCCTGTATTGTGTGGCTTGTATGAGTCCTGACATTGGCACAAGCCTCGGGCCAGATGAGGCTGTTTTGCATCCTCTCTTGGAAATTTCCTCTAGTGCTCAGCTGCCTGTGGTTGGCTGATCAGCTCAGAGTCTGGCTGAGGACACCTGCACACTTTCCAACAAGTGAAAGCTCTGAAGGGAAATCTTTCCATAACAAAGCCTAAGCTGTGCTTGGTACTTTCTCATGGAATTTGCCTAACTCACAGCAAACAGGCTCTGAGGGCTGAGTCTTGCAGAGATCTGCCATGACCATTCTAAGCCTATAGGTAGATCAGGTACTTGAAACCATTCGTCTTTGGATTAGTATACCTTTCTCTAGCCCTAGGATCACTTCCACTTTGGTTTCTCTTACTTTTAATAACAGTGCCTAATATTAATATCAATTTTCAAATATTCCAGAGCATCTTAAATGTGTATTATAATGGTTATCATTTTTACTGCATATCCTCCCGCATTTGTCCTTTTTTTTCCTACTGTGTTTCCTGTATTGTTGTTTTATATTCCATCCACTTTCTTTTTCAAAAAATAATAATTCCTTTCTTTATCCCTCGGGTGCTTGTCAGTTATTTTGTCTGGTTAGCATGCCCTTTTCAGGTAACTCCTTCCACTCCACTCACAATGTAATGTAATTCTAGGAAAACTGAAAACTTCAGTGCCACCCACCATCGAGCAGGGCTAAGGCACTGGACACAGCACTCTGAAGGCTCACGAGTGTGCCAGGCGAGTCAGAACCTCCTGTGGGATATCTATGACTTGCTGTAGGAAAAGGGCTACTGTTACCCCAGTGCCTACTGACATTTAAAGATTTCTGTGAGGCCAACAGCCTGGACCCTTGTGTGGCGAGGAGAGCATCATTAGACAATGATGGGCAAAGCATAGACACGCTCCAAGAAAACCCTAGCATTCTGCTGACCCTGAAGCCAGACCTGCTGCATTCCCCCAGCCACATGAACAGTAAATCCTGTTTCCTTGCATACATTTCAGTTGGACTTACATTACTTATGAAGAATTCTTAGCCTATGCCATGCCTAATCTCCTAGTCCTTCACGTTCTCTCTTATTAGGTCTATGATGCTTCATACAAACCTGACCTCTTCTTTATTATTGTAAACCCTGAGTTATTTTAACAGATTCTTAAGCTTGTCCAAAATCTGTAATGGATAAAAGAGAATTTCCTCTTTCTGAAGCATTAACAACCCAAGACATATTCTTTCCAGGCTGTGCTGAGCCTTCCTGGAACATGCTGCCTCTAATTCAGTTCTCTACATCCTGGTGCGCCATGCATGCTGAATGCTAAGCACCATTGTCAGAAGTGATGCTTGGAAAAACCCGCCGGTATAGCCCAGAGGTAGTCCACTGGAGTCACTAGGCTTCTGGAACAATTCCAGATTCAAGACGGGCTGAGAAACATGAACAAAATAGAGGGAAAGTTTCACAAGCAGCCGAGAACCCCAACACCAAGTGGAGGAGCCCAATGCTGAAGGCCAAACTCAGCCCACAGCCACAAAGCAGGAAGAAATCTCGAATAGCACAGACATCCCTGCACATCTCATCATTCAAGAAATTCAAGCACAAGGATGGGAAAGTAAAAGGTTAGAAAGATAGGAAATAGGGAAAGGCACTGAGTGACAAAGTGACCATGGATAGAAGCAGTGGCTGATGGAGACCAGCACAGGAAGTGTCAGAGGCTGCAGCTGTGTGTGCAAAGCCTCCACTGGGGGATAGTGAAGAAGCAAGGCAAAGGCCAAGGCCAAGGGGGCTCAAGGAAGGTGTTAACAGGACTGCAGCCCATCTCTGCCACAGTCACTTGCCCTGTACCCTATTCATTCTACTCTAGCGCCCATGGGCCTTGTGAAACCCTGACACTCATATGCAGTTTGGCAGTTCTAAAGTCTCCCTGTTCTTCCAAAATGGTTAAAGAGCTTTCACAGTGGCTTTGCCAGCACCACATTGTAAACAAGTCTGCCATCTCAGACAGCCATTCTTTCACTTAGATTGTAGTCTTTACTAAAAGGCAAGTGTATGACTCAAAACTGTATTTGATCAACTTAAAAAGAGAAAACAAGTTCTATGTATCCAGTTGCTTTGGTGGTAGGAATCAAACCCTTGGCCTCATGCATGCTAGGTACACACTCCACCACTAATTTGCATCCTGGCTACATCCCCGGCTCTCCCTTTCTTTCTTTGTTTCTTTCTTCCTTATTTTTCCCTCCCTCCCTTTTATTTTATTTTATTTTTGAGGTAGGGTCTCACTCTAGCCAAGGCTGACCTGGAATTCACTATGTAATGTCAGGCTGGCCTCAAACTCATAGCGATTCTCCTAACTCTGCCTCCCTCCCCCCACACTCCCAATATCTGGGATTAAAGGCATGTACCACCACACCCAGGCCTCATTTATCTATCTATCTATCTGTCTGTCTGTCTATCTATCTATCATCTATCTATTTATCATCTATTTATTTATTCAGAGACAGGGTCTCACTAAGTTTCTCAGACTGGCTTTGAACTTACTTTGTAGCTCAAGAATGCCTTGAAATTACAATCCTCCTGCCTCAATCTCCTGAGTAGTCAGTATTTCAGGTCCAATAGTGCAAAAACTTAAGATCTCCCTCACTCCTCTCTCTGTATTCCCCAAACTATAAGTCACTCCCATCTACCATTAAAGCCCAGGTAACGTAGGAAAGCACCTATGTCCACACTGGGACAAATGACTTCCCCAGAAGCAGCATAAGTCATAAAAAAAACTGGCTTAAAACAGCCAGAAGTGTGTCCAGAGAGAGGGAACCCAAGGGAAAACGTGACTGGCTGAAGGAGGAGGCCACAACCAGGACAGAACTGCACATGCAAGAATTCTGTGGGGAGAGGTATTGAGGAGGAGTCAAGATAAGATATTGCCTCTTCTGGGCAAAAGAAAAGGGTGCTTATCAGGAGTACTACCTCACCTTTATTACTAAAAGTCCATAGCTATAAATAAGGAGAACTGGAGAACACAAAGTTTAAACCCGAAAGCAAGAGGAGTGCTGGAGAATGCAATTAGATCAGACAGCCGTGTTTCTCCTCCGCTGTGCCAGTGGTGCTCAGAAGAGACAGCTGCAGCAACTGAAACCTGCAGGCAAATCAACTGAAGAATACGGACTATTCTCTCCATGTTCCCAACCACGCAGCATCATAATCCTCCCATCCCTTGTTTGATGCTCAATGAAAATTCAAACTGTATCAACAACTGCAGCTGAGGAAGTTATGTATATGTTACCGACAGGACTGATTTTGACGTTTTAACTAAGGTATAGTATAATGTGCCGGGAAGGAATGACTAAGTTCTACTTCCTAAGAAAATGTACAAGTGAAAGGAGAACATTTTAAAGATATTTTCACTGTCAGTGGTGCAGAAATCAGAGAGAAAAATGAATTGTACTCACAAGAAAACATCGCATTCTCTGTGAAAGTACATAGAACTTTCCATCATATGAATGCTAAATATAAATGAAGAAAGTTGTTGCCCACTGTTAGACTGTGAAAGAGGCTGGTCACAGCTGAAGCATGTGAAGTCATTCCTAAAGCCACTTGTGTAAGAAAGAGCTTCGCCTGTAAACACAGCCTGTAGCGATGCAGCAAGTCCCTTGAAGCACCAGGATGACAGACATGCGCCCTTGTGCTTCTGTTGTTGAGGCTCTTTCAGCTAGCATGGAAACACCTAATTTCAGCCAGGTCCTGAAATTAAGGTTATATGTCTCAGTTACTTTTAAGCTAAATATAATCATGTGACCAAGAGCTGGATAAGGCATATCATTGGAGGTGGTGTGTACAACTTTGGGGAAATATCCTAAAGAGAGAAATATGATTTTCTACTATTCTTTCTTCTTTCTGTTGGCATTGCTGGGTAATACCTAAAGGTTCAGCAAACATCTTCACTCCATTCAATGTCCCCTAAGCAATGGCAGAGAAGGAAACTGAAGAGAACCCGGATTCCTGGAAATTCATGTGACCCTTGGGTGCTAACCTCCAAGTTTTATGAGATAATGGAATGCTCTGATTTAAGCCATGTGTTTAAGTGTTCTTCCACAGACACTGAGCCCATACCTGATAATGAAGGGCAGTCAGCGTGTCTCTCTTTGCTGGCACGGGCTTTGAGGGACATAGATTGCTACCACTGCTCGTTCAGATGATGCATTTTTAGAACCAATTGTCAACTCATGGAGTTAAGCAAAGCTGTACAAAGTTAAAGATTTGGATCCATCATTTCTTTAAATGCTGGGGCACAGGTCAATGGGCCAAAATGTTTTTGGACACTGCAGCAAGTTAGATGTTGTTTAAGAGTCTTTATACTTGAAGTCTTTCCCTCATCATATTTAGTTTCCTGCTTTTCTCCTTAAGCAGTTGGCAAAATTTCATTTTGTTTGGTTTTGCTTGGGCCTTAGAAAGAAGAACAAGAGCCTTCTGATCTTTCCATCCTTCCTACGTAGAAGTTAACAGTAGAATTAAACAAGAGGGATCTGCAGCCCAAGCCAGCAGTGTCAATCTAAAATGGACATTCTCTAATCCAGCCTTTGCTGTTCTAAAATAAAAGCAAGACATAACATAACCTATATCTACATATGAATGAAACACAGTATACTCTCCAAAATTTACATGTTGAAGGATAACAAAATTAATAATGATGGCAATTATAATGTGTTTTCTTCAAGTACCTCAAAGTTTTAAACTATTCCCAGAGACCTGCTACCTTGGAAAGGGAGGAAATTTTAGGGCGGACTGACCTCACTTCCTCTCTCCAGGAGTTTCCCTTACAGGGACAACACTGAAGGCTTTGTTTCTATTTAGGAGCAGGGGATGTAACATTTCCTCACAACAGTGTGGTGTCCAATGTGTTTGGTGGGAGCAAATTTTCTGCCCATACATGTTATATTAAAGAAAAATATAGACTAATTGTTGAGGAAACATTCATTGAAACAATATCAATTTTTCCATTTCCTTTAGGACAGCACAGGGGCTGGAGGATGTCACTGTGAGCTGTGAATATAATGTCCAGGTGTGTTGTCATCACAGCATCCCTTCTCGGTGGAACATCTCTTGGTCCCAGGTTTTTATTGAAGAACCTTAGAAAGCCCTGCCTTCCAGCCTGTCAGACAACAAATAGGGTCATTATTAGACAATCAGAAACCCACCTGAGAATGAGAAGCATGGAAGTGACCTGTATCTTTGAAGGACTGGCTGGGTGTGGCTGCCTTGGAAGTCACAAGTTTGGCCAGATTTCACTCGACTTTCACGAATGACTAAGAACTGCCCAATCTCATAGATCAGAAGAGTGCAGTCTAAATACTGCTGGGGGTACTGACATATATGTAGCTCATATTTCACTCCATGTGCCATTACAGCTATGTTAACAAGACATCACAGAAATGATGACAGCGTGGCCTTTGAAAAGGATATATAGTGTTTGATGTCTTTAAGGACTATGTTTCTCTATGAGCATTCATAATACTAAACCATCTCTGAAGTTCCTATTTCGTATAGTGATGCTTTGACAATTTCAGTCTGCCATGCATTTAGGAAGGCTCATTAGTCCTCTCACGGGTGAAACACCACAGCTTCGTACAGTGAAATGCTAACATCACAGGACTTTTTGAGTTGAGAACTTGGACACAGCCCAGGTCTATCCTGCTATGAAGCCCATGTTTTCCCCACTGCTTCCTTTAATGAAGGGAAAATAATTTATAACATTTTCCAGTTTTAAAAAGTCAGTTATAGCAATTAAAAGTGAACTATTACCTACAAGGAAAACAGCCAGCTATGTGTTCCTACTCATTCCTTGAGCTGCCTTAGACTGGGGCTTAGCATGCACATTTTAGCTGGTAGACCAACTCTGAATTGCCCGAAAGTTTACAAGGACTTAAAATATTGCCTCCCCTACTGTCACCTGCTTTAAACTTCAAGGTGTGTGCTCTGCAAACAACTTTTCCAGTGACTCATTTTGAAATCACTGATTTCATCTTCAAGGTTCTTTGCAAAGCCAGGAAGAGAGATCAACACCACATTATTTTTACCTTGAAACATGCTTGCCTTGCAGCCAGAAGAATCCAGAACTATTACTGTTAATGCATTGAAAAGCTTTCTTGAAAATTTGGACAAGGGGGCAGAAAGATTGTAACAGCCATGGTGGGGATAATATCCAGAGACATTCCCCTCTCCCACCCCAGCAACAACACATATAGGAAAAAAAACTGACAAAAAAATGTGTTCTGATTTCATCATCTCATGAGAGCATAAATCCATCCTGAGACTAAGGCTCCCTGGTTGCTATCTGCCTCATCCACCCACAATTTCCAACCAGAATGTTTGGAAAGGGAGTCCCCTACTTGATCAGCCCATAATTATTGAGCAACTACTTTGTACCAGACACTGCCCCACAGGCAAGGAATTTAGCTGTAAAACAGATGACACCTTTTCCTCTTGTTGTTTGTAATCTAGTGGGAGAAGTAAGATGACAGACATAAATAAATAGGATCACTCCACAGAGAGAAAAGATCTTTGAAGGAAAATAAGAGAAGATGGCATGACATAGAATCACAGGCATGAAAGATTTCTTTAGACTGGATAACCAGAGATAGCCTTTTTAAGGAGAGAACATTCGAGCTGAGATCAGAGAGTTCCATAAGAGACACAAATGACAAAGCAAGATCTATACCAAAAAAAAAAAAAAAGCAAGAACAAAATTGGGCAGTTTGAGCAATAGAAAGGAAGCAGGTGTGGTTGAAAAGTGGGAAGGGAGAAGAGGTGGATGAGAAGTTACCAGGACCTCAATCCTCAGGGAGAGAACTTGGGTTTTATTCCAGGTGCAGGGAGAAAACACTGAAGGGTTCTAAGGCTGCTTGCTGTTTGGACTCTTGATACAGGCTGCCAAGATGAGGGAGAAACACAGTGAGGGGTGAGCTCAGAATGGAGGTGATAATGCCTGAGCTGAGCTTAGAGACGATCTAGTGATAAATTGCATGAAACAAAGGAGTAAAGTTTTGAGAATTTTTCCTAAGCAATTGGATTGATACTGTCAAAATTTTTTCAACTTACGAAGACTATGAGGGGCAAAGATTTGAGGAAGGAATGGACATTAAAATGTTCAGTGTCGGACATGTTCCCTTTGAGATTCTTCCACCATCTAAATAGAGTTGTCAAGCAGACAGTTACTGTGCACTAACCAAGAGGTTAGACTAGAAGAAGGAGCCTGGCTGCAGGTGTTTGAATACCCTGCAATGGTCCTAAGGGATAGGTCCTTGCAAGTGCTGCCCTAGCTTTCAAGCACAATCACAGGCAATTCTTGATGGCTACTGATCTGCTCTTACAATCAACTCACCATCACGATTCCAATTACTGCCTGATCTTCCTATCACTGGGCCCTTTCTGGGCTCCTTTTCTTTCCATTGCTATCTTCTTGAAATGCAAACAGAATTTATACTCGCTCAAACCAAACTCCAGGAAATCACACATATGTCTTAATAAGGTCATCACTTGCATTCTAAGGCAACCTAGGTGACTTGGGTGGGATTGTAAGAGAGAGGACTTTTGACCTTCATCACCTTTCCCCTCCACTTCACCCCCTCCAGGTACTCTTCACTTTCCTTTAAAAGTTCTTAGCTGCCTTCCCATTCCTAGCGAGGTCTTGATTGCTACCTGTACCTAACTAAATAAACAACCCTTTGATGTTTAAAGATTTACTTATCTTCAGGTATATTTCTTTTTCACTTGGAAGGTTGAGGGTACAAAGATCTTGAGGAACAAGTCAATGACTCAGTGGTAGAGTTTCAAGTAGAACCTGTCCAGTTCCTTCATACGGGATGATTCCTTTCCAGTGACCACACCTGTCTGTTGGTTTTCATCTTTTCCCCCTTAAAAATTCATCTTTCCAAGAAACTGTCGCACATACTATAACAGGGATTAAATTGGAGGTAATTTTAAATAATTAAATAGTAAAATAATCTTAAATAGCCAACCACAGAAGGACAGATAGCACATGATCTTGTTTACATGAGATACATAGAGTGTAAATGTGGTTTCCAGGGAGTATGGGAAGAAGGAAATTGAGAGATGTTGTTTAATGTGTATGGAGTTTCAGTTTTGCAAGATAAAACAGTTCTAGAGATAGGTCTCACAACAACATGAGTACACTTAACACTACTGAACTATGCACTTAAAAACTGTTAAGATGGTAAGCTTTATGTTCTGCCAAACCACAATTAAAAGTTTAAATGCTTCAAAGATAAAGGCAAGTCAGAGAGATTGGAAGCCCAGAAAGAACTGTGTGTTCTATGGCTTTGAAAATAGAAGGTCCCCATGAGAGGACCAGTTATGAGCACCCTAAGCCAATAAACATTCAGAAATCCAAGAAACTGAATTCCGCCAGTAACATGAAGGAAACTTGGTGCTTATGGATTCTGTAGTACAGGATCTTCAACCTGTAAATGATAACCTGACTGACATCTTGATTTCAGCCTCTGGCAATCCCAAGCAGAGAGCCCAGTTAAGTCAGATACTAACACAATGTAGATGGTAATAAATGGTTGTTTTAAATCACTAAGTTCCTTTTTTTTCCCTCAAGCCCTTCCTTTCCATCGGCTCCCATCTCTTCCCTTTACAGCCATCCTGGGTGATGCTCAGTATCATTTTAGCTCTTTTGTGGCTCGACCTCCTTTAGTTGGCAGTCACGTAACTTTCTCAGTCCTTCTTCTTCACTTTGGTGGTGTGTGATGCTCCTGACTACTTCATCCTTCCTGCATCTATGTTCTTCTTTGGATTCTGTAAGCCTGTGTCTTCCCAGTTTCTCTCTTACCACTTATTCCTGATCTCTTTGGTAAACCCTACTCTCTCAAGCTCACAGTGAAATGTGCTCCCTTCGTGGGTCATTTACCCTCAGTAGCCTGTTCCATGCACATTCCTATGAGAATTTCATGCCCATTCATAACTCCAATTCTTACCTAGCAATGTATGGCTGGCAAGCATATTTCTGACATTACCTTTTTTTGACAGTTTTTTTTTTTTTACTAAACTCCAAATCTGCATGTACAACTGTATGAGGCACCTCTCCACTTAGTATCCAAAAGGCTTAACTTCAAATTCAGTATGTCTAAATCATTATGCGATGACCATTTGTACTTTTCCTTACAATTGCCATCTTGTCAAGAATCCTGTTCAAATGCACTCAAACCAGAAGGAAACTGCTATCCACCCCTGTCACCACCTCTCACCAACCCTGCCCATTTCCAGTGGCTTTCTGATCCTAGGAGACGATACCACTAAGTCTCCTCCTGAATGGTAAATATGTAAAAGCTAAAACATATTTTTTGAAAAAAAAATGCTTCTTTTCTTCTTTTTCTCCCCAATGAAATCGATGTGCATACCTGATCCAGTATGTGCCAGCCATTTTCCTAGCTATCCTGACACTTGTATTGGTGTGTTCAAATAAAATACTATAGAACAAGTTCCAAAAAATATCTTGAAAAGTAGCTGTTTCATAATTCTTATAATAATTTAGTCTTACAGAAGAAAGTAATAAAAATCCTCATACATAGCAGTACAAAAATGTGTCCAATGTTTCATCAGGTGGGATGCAGTTCTGGAAGTGGGAGACTCAGTGTTGACAACAGCCCTCTTCGCAATTTCCACTTTTGTGGCTTCTTTTTGGTTTATCTCATGCATTCTTTGGCTTTTGAAATCTTTTGTTAAAGTATTGCTTTGAGTAAAGCAACACTTTGAATCTAGACACACATACTGGAATTGTCCAAGTGGGATTTTCATAGATATTACAACTGCACAATAATGGGACTGAATGACAGTCCCTGTGTCCCCTTCCTAGCTCTGTTTTTTTCTTCGTTGAGAGACCTCAGACAAATCATTTGACCTCTTTGCATTTCTCCTGCATGAAATAAAGATAATACATTTTATAGTTCCCTGGCAAGGATGAATGCATCAGCATACATAAAGCTTCTTCAATAGCCCTGGCATTAAACTCCTGTGAGTTCAACAGTTGAGAACTCTCACACTATCCTTATGATTTGCATAAGAACACCCTAACTTCTGCATGCCTGGAATTATTTCTAAGAGTCAGCTCTAGTTTTGGCAGCTTCATGGGAAAAGAATTCTGCATGTTTGTCTCCTTAGCAGACAAAGGCAACATAGAACATGTCTATTTCTGGCCACTATAAAGACCCACTGACAGAACTGCAAATTTTTGCCTGGTCAATTTTTGTAAGATCCATTGTTTAGGAAGCCAGAAGTTTTGAGAAGGATGCTTGTCAATTCTCTCTGCCACATATGTGCTATTCTCTGTCTGGGGTATGAAGTTACACTACTTAATTTCCCTTTAAACCCCTATTTGCCTTCACCATTGGACCAGGAAAGGCTGAGAGGTATCCCTAAAGCATACCTTTGTTTTCACTTGGGTCAGGACTCAGAGGTGAATAAGACATACATCCATGGGAGACTCTCAGTTTAGAAGAAAAGACAGAAGAGAGAGGCAATGATTACAATACATTATGCTCATGGAACAGTGAATACTATTTTATAATATATTTATGATTTTCTTTTTTTTAAATATAAATTTATTGTCCATAATGAGTTACATTATTTAGTGGGCAAACCATGAGTTGTTATCCCAAATTTCCCAATTCCCCCCTCCCCTTCCCTGATCAGTTGGATATCCTCTCACATACATTAATCTTCTCCTAAGCCAGGTACACTCTTTCCTCGGGAGGATTTTGGCATCCTAGGCCTAGAATGCAAAGAAAGAGCCATAATTCAGCTATGGATTTATAAGAGAGGCTGTTAAAGCCCATTGTAAAACTATAGTTATATATGTTAGGGTTTGCTTAGAAATCAAATTATTTCTAAAGCTTAATAGCTCCTTTCACATCAGGAGTGAAATTTGGAATAACAAAATTGACCATGAGTTCTAGATTCAGAGACAAGTACCTCAACCTATAGCAATTTGCTATTTCCTAAAGAGTAAGAAGGAAGTGAAAAGAAATGATTTGGGACAAGGGGGTCAGACAAGGAGATCTAAAAGAGACCAGATGAGGCCAGATATGGTGGAAAATGCCTTTAACCCCAGCACCTGGGAGGAACTGTCCTGAGTTCAAAGACACCCTGAGACTACACAGTGAACTACAGGTCAGCCTGGTTTAGAGTAAGACTCTAACTTGAAAAACGAAAAAAATAAAATAAATAAAGGAGAGCAGATGAGAGGGGGAAGACTGACCACAGGGTTCTAAGTACACACCCCAGCATGGGATCCTGGGGGAAGACTGGCCGCAGGGTTCTAAGTACACACCCCAGCACAGGATCCGGGGGGGAAGACTGGCCGCAGGGTTCTAAGTACACACCCCAGCATGGGATCCAGGGGGAAGACTGGCCACAGGGTTCTAAGTACACACCCCAGCAAGGGATGGGGGGGGGGGGAGACTGACCACAGGGTTCTAAGTACACACTCCAGTATGGGATACAGGGGGGAAGACTGACCACATGGTTCTAAGTACACACCCCAGCACATGATCCAGGGGAAAGACTTACCACAGGGTTCTAAGTACATACCCCAGCACAGGATCCAGAGGGAAGACTGACCACACAATTCTAAGTACATACCCCAGCATGAGATCCGGGGGGGAAGATTGACCACATTGTTCTAAGTACATACCCCAGCACAGGATTCAGGTACTAGGGATGTGTTAGAGGCGGGAAGTCTTCATCACAGTAAGTACCATGTCAATCTGCAGAGGCGATTTAAACATGGCCAGCTTTGGAATGAAAACATGGCCATGATAATTCTTTAAAGAATTTGAACTTAAATAAGGGAAGGCTGAAGACTCCTGGGCAGGGATATGACATAGCAAAAGAAATCATTCCAGCAGCAGCTGTATGTGGTTAGAGCAAAGATGAGAGGTATGGGAAGATACTGTAGTTGTCCAGGCATGAGGCAAAAAAGAGGAGAGAGGAGAGAGAGAGAGAGAGAGAGAGAGAGAGAGAGAGAGAGAGAGAGAGAGAGAGAGAGAGAGAGAGAGAGGGAGGGAGAGAGAGATTCAATGGTATCCATGGTAACTGAAAGAGAAAGATGTGAAAATTATTTTGAGGCAGAAACAACAGGACTTGATTACTGATTGGATGTGAGTGTATGGAAGAGGTGGCAGTAATAAATGACTCAGAGGCTTTGCACTTAGGAAGCTGGGAGAATCCACATGAAATAAGAATGTTAATCAGGGAACACTACTTCAAGAGGGAAAATGGAGAGTCTGCTTTCCAGCACGTTGAATTTTACATAATGATGGAAATGCTCTCTATACATTTAAAAGGGAATACTAGGACATTCCCTCTTTTTGGCTCTCTTTTTTTCTTTCTCTCTCTCCATAACTTTCAATGTCTCTGAGACCCCTTCTCTTGGGAATTGGGGAGGGAGGGTAATTCCACCACCTCTCTGATCTTAGTAAACTCTGAGGAAGGTCCCTGGCTTTGTCTTCAAGTTAACAGAGAGCATTATTCAACAGCCATGGGATTGTCACCTTGGCAGACACACTTCACAATACCCATTCTGAGCCCCAGGATATTTCCAGCCTGAAAGAGGCAACATTTACTGGATCAATATACAGAAAAAGCAAAGTGGATAGTAACCAGAGAACAAGGCTACATGAGAAAGTAGTCACACTCCAAGGAGCACACAAAGCTAGAGGGGGTCCTTTGCCTCATCAGAGCATCAGGGGGGGTACGGATAATAGTAGTTGGAGATAAAAAGAAAATTATCTAGAATTTCTTTTTAGGACAGGGCTAATTTAAGTCATCATCTCTGTAGGAAAGGAAAACAGGTTTAGGAAACTGCTCATATAATAATTATTATTCATTTCACCCATCTTATATTTATTATCTCATCCTCAGCATGGATTCTGAGACGAGTGCACAAAACAATGGAGCTGCTTTCCAGGAAAGCTGGACTGCAGCCCCAAATTTCCAATACACTCTACTTCAACTTTCATGAAGAGGAAAAGATACAAAAATTCCATGCAGAAATTCAGTTTTTGTTTTAAAAACATCAGCTTCTGAAATGGGTGGCGATGACAGCAAAGACTCCTATCTGGTCAAAGTGTTGAGAATAAGTGAGTGTTGGGTGTTCAGCCCTAAATGAGAATTTAAGAGTCACAGGAAGTTGGGTGAGTGCTGTGGGCTGACCTCTAGGCATGACATGGCCACAGCACTCATGCACACACAGCAGTGTGGCTAACTGCACTCAATTTGCACAAGACAGGGCCCATCAACATTCTGTCATGGATGAAGGAGGGGCTCCTGGAGCTCTAACCCTCCCTACCCAATGCTTACTGGGGAGGGAGAGACATTTTGCTTCAGTGGTGTAGTCACTGGTATGGTGCCCTATTGCTCCTCTTATTGACCCCTATGAAACTCATTAGTACACATATACTGGGAGAGAGAGAGGGGGGAGAGAGAGAGAGAGAGAGAGAGAGAGAGAGAGAGAGAGGGAGGGAGGGAGGAAGGAAGGAAGGAAGGAAGGAAGGAAGGAAGGAAGGAAGGAAGGAAGGAAGGAAGGAAGGAAGGAAGGAAATAATATCAGAGAGTAAGAATCCAAAAAGCTAGGAATTGTTGAGGCCGATTGATTCTTCAGCGAGCTCTTTCCCTGCTTTGCAGAAGCCTGTGCCCATGAAACACTTGGGTCTTCTCCGGCCTCCCCACTTGAGCAGCACATCCTTCATTCCCGTGTTTGTTGGCCTCAGCCTCTAGTTGCCCAAGTATCTCTAAGAAAGAGAGAACAGAGTTCGAACCTGTAGGAAAGCAGCTATCTGCCATATTGTCTACCAGTATCTTAGAGAGTCCATTTTGAGCAAGAGGGAGGAAGAGAAAGGGCATGTTTCTACCCTCGCTCTTCCGCATTATTCCTACCAGTAGTTAGCATTGGGAAGCAGCATCCGGCTAAGATGGTGGTTGAGAGAAGTTGCTAGACCTTCATACATACCAGTATTACTCTTTGTGAGGGAGAGTGAGCAAATCCTTGTGTGGATACTGAGATTTAAAAGGTCAGTCAAGATGGTACCCGGTGGGGGGGAAGCTTTATGAGAAAGCACTCATAAAGTCTGATAAATTCCCCATGATCAAATGCTGGTACCATTAGATGCCTCTGTCTCACCTTAATAGCAAGCTGGATTGATTTAAGTTTCTCTGTAAGCTGTAACCACTTTTTTCTTTTACATAACATGTTTTCTTCAACTCTCCTTTCAACTGCTCACCATACTAAACAGAGGACTTAAAAAGGATTCTTATCTTCTGCAGCTAGTTCAGGGGATGAAAGCTTGATTTCTTTGCTGCCCACACAGTTTCCTTGGGGCCTTAGCCTTACCAGTGTGCTATGACTCACTGCTTTACTTCTCATAAATAGATGTTAAATACTGTCCCTGATTCTATTGGAAATGGCAGAGTAAAATATTCAAGAAAAACTTTAACTACTGCACTCTGGCTTGAGCTCTGCAGCACATTTCCCATCATTCCTCTTTGGTTTTTTTTTCCTTCCTCTTCTTCTTCCCATCTTTCTGCTTACCAGCAGTGGTTGTCAACCCCTGTCAGATGACTGTTCTCTGCAGTTCCAATTCTCCACAATATAGACCCTACTTAGGAAAAGGAATAGGACAGGTCCTTCACCTGCTCTTGCCTCCCAGCTCTGGTTTATTTTTTTTACCCACTGCCCCCCACGTTGCATTTTCCCTCTCCTCTTTCTAGTTTCTAGTTCACTGTTGCCCCCACCCAAGTTGTTTCCTTTCACCGGACTGATTTGCATTGCCACTTTCTTGCTTGCAAAGGTCTCTGGGACTCCTCCAGGATCAGACTCCAGGAAAATAAAGATATTCATAATAATTCCAAGATCAGAAACTGAGGGCAATGGGAGCAAGTACACTCTAGTTTCCATGATGACGGAAGAGCCAGAGAGCACAGGGCACAGAGACAATGCATGTCCCAGAGGTCTCGGCTGGATGAAGGCAGCTTCCTATCACTTCTTTTCCACGTGTCTTCAACAGAAGGCCCGACTTTCTCTGTTCTGGGTCATCTTTTCAAGGGTTTCCTTTAAAAAGATAGAAAGCTATCTCAGCAGGTAGAGTATTACTTCTAGACCTCATACAGGCAGACATACTTTCATTTACATAAGATATATAGGTTTGGAGTCTCCCAATTTCCAAGTTCCTCTCTTGTCTTCACTCACACAGTTCTGAAACTCTGCCTATCTCTAGCACTCTGAGAAATAAATAAATAAATAAATAAATAATATAATTTATAATATAAAGGCCCAGGATTCTTGTGCATTCTACGAAAAGCATCACTGAAACTAGCAAACTAACATATTCCTTATAAGTAGGACAAAACAATCTCAACCCTTCACAGTTCTTGAAATTTCCCAGACATTATGATTTTAAGGCTGTCATTAAGACCATTAGGCAGATAAAAATTTAGAAGCTAAAATTCCTTCTCTATCAACATCTTGAAATGGTTAATTGCCCTTCACCATTCCCTAGCTCTCACCTCCATCTAGTCTAAAGTAACTTCTTGGCCTCAGCAATGATGGGCTGTAATGGTCCATTTATTCAGTAGAGTGGATTTCTAAAATCCATTTCCAGATTATATTTGCTGTGCCAGGATGACGTTTGTTTTTATTAATAAAGGAGGGAGTCAAGCAGCATATTAGAGCTGACTTTTCAATCACTTAATCAACAAATGAATCCAGAGTGCCTTCTCACTGCCATGTTAAGTGCTGCACAGATCAGCCAAAGTTCTTAAAGTATTTTTACTTTCTTCCTTTCAATGAAGAAAAGCTTCATTTCATTCTAAAGACAATTTAAATGTTCAAGTCACTCATTCAGACAGGAAGCAGTAGAAACATTTTTAGTTTATAGAAATTATTTCTATCTCTTCTACCTCTCTTCCCCAAACAGAAAAGCAATCTCAGACCCAAACGCAATACACATCTGAATTTTTTTAATTTATAATTTAGAGAGAGAGAGAGAGAGAGAGAGAGAGAGAGAGAGAGAGAGAGAGAGAGAGAATATGGGTGTGCCAGGGCATCTAGCCACTTCCAACAAACTCCAGATGCAAACATCACTTTGTGCATCTGGCTTATGTAGGTACCGGGGAATCAAACCTGGGTTGTTAGCTTTAGAGGCAAGTGCCTTAACCACTGAGCAATCTCTCTAGATGCATTTCTAAATTTTAAATGCTTCTGACCTTGAGGGAACTCAAAGACTGAGGAGTCCATACCTATCAAACCATCATTTTAGTGCTACTAACTTAAAGTAATGAGAAAATAAAATGTGTATATGTGTCATTTCCAGTTAATTCAATATATAATTCTGATGATTTGCTAGAGGAAAAAACAGTGAGTCATGTTGAGTGCTTTAGAAATGGAGCCATATAAACAAACATGAATATACACATACATAAACATACACACATTTTCATAGCAGCGTGAGTTGTAGCATTTTTCCAAATAAAAGTGTTTATGTGATAAATACATCTTATTGTTCAACAAAACTGTATTCTAGCCCATCTTCAATCCTGAATCTGTGAGAACTCTACTTAATTTCAAAACCTAATCTTTGCTCCTATGTAAGACCTACCATTTCAGTTTTAGCCCTAGTCTTCAGGAGAGAAATTTGGAGAGCTGATGCAGCTTGATCAGAATTGAAAGACTGGAATACAGGACTGTGAGGTTTGGCTTACCAGGGTGAGAGGACCTTTGTCAGGACTGGTCTAGAAGCAGTTTGTGTGAGAGGCTTACTGCATTTGGCCTGCTCATTTCCTGAGAACCTGTGCAGGGTTGTATTGTGTAGAAATGGACTGCTGTGAGCAGATGGAGATGGCACAGAGAGAAATGAAATTTCTGGGCTAAAGCTACTGACCATTCAGCTGCAATTATTTGAGAGATGACAACCATTGAGATTGGGCCAGGTGACCTGCATTGGGACAGCAGGAAAAATGTGGACTCTTTTTAGGTAATGGGCCTGAATGCTGAAGGAGGTTTCCTGCTCTTCAAAGTCAGCTTTATTCTCCCCTGGATTAACAAATTGGTAGGGGATTTATGGAGTTGAGCTGAATACACTGTATTTTGCATCATGCATAATTATTAGTTTGTGGGGGCCAGGGGAAGACTGTCATGGTTTGATCCATGTGTCCATCACAAATGAATGTTTTCTGAATGATCGATCCCCAGATGATGGCAGTTTGGTGCATTAGAACTTTGTTGGAGCTGTGTTGTTGGGGGTGGGCTTATGGAGGTTATACACCACCTTCCTGCTGCTATTTGCAGTGCTGTGGCAGAGGTGATGTCCACCCTCGGCTCATGCCAACATTTTCCCTGCCATGATGGAGCTTCCCCTTGAGTCTTAAGCCATAATAAACCCATTCCTCCACAAGCTGATTTGGTCGGGTTCTTTTCCATGCATCAACATGAAAGCTTACTAGAGTGAGACCCTACCTCGAACTCCCCCCCAAAAAAATGGCTAAAGACTTCAATATACACTAAATATCTAGAGAAACAAGCCTGCTATTAATAACACTTCCATCATGGAAAGACTTGTAGCTATTCTCAATTACAAGCCAGAGTTATCTCTACAACTACTCACCTAGGTGAGACACAAGAGAGGGTTTAGAAATTCCAAGATGACAAGAGCCATGGGATGGAAAGGAAAGACAATCCAGAAATTCCAGCAGGCATGCATCCAGAGAACACAGAACAATGAGAAACTAGATGGAAAATGATCATGAAGACTGACCACCAAAAGTCAACACAGAAAGCCTCTGCATTTTCTGCTAGTTTAAGAGCTCTGACTCAAGAAGTGACCATTCCTGAGCTGGGGAGATAGCTCAATCAGACTGCTTGCTTCCAGAACCCATGGACAAATGCCAGGAGTGGTGGTGCACACCTGTGATCTCAGTGCAGGGAAGGTAGAGACAAGGATCTTTGGAGCTCACTGCTGTTGACCCATTCTACACTAACTGGTGAGCTTCAAGCCAATAAGAGACCTGTCTCAAAAAATGGTGGATAGCATTCCAAATGATAGCACTTGAGGTTGTCTTTTTGCATTTGCATATTCCACACACATACATGGATGCATACCCCACATACATATACCCAAACACATATGAACACACATATGCACACATGAATACTACACCCAGTGACAATTCCTACACATACCTACAGGGAACATACAATATGTCATAGAGAATACTAGAGCAAAATCCTAGGGTCAGCTCAGAAGATGAAAGGGGAAGGGAGTAACCTGTAGCTGTTACATTCCTAGTAAGAGGTTTCATTATTTCAATTAATATGGGGCATTAATTAGAGCATTCAATGTGAAACTTCCCAAGAAATATCTTGATAAATGACTATCTCAACTGGACCTTTCCTTTTCAATGGACATTGATGACCATATTCTGATGACAAGAGCAAGAGAATATTGAAGACAGCTCTTTCAGAATGTTGCTTTGGAAGGATTATTTATTTCTATCTGGCTATTCACCACAGTATATTCCAGCAGGGACAACGCTGTAGAAAAGATCTCTTAAAACTCTCTTCATAGAGGGTGTAATTTGACCTATCTAATCTCATATCATCTCCTTCACCAGATACTATCTGCCTAGAATTCTTTACTCATTTGGTTAAAGCAAGGATCATGTTAAGATAGAGTTAGAAGGAAAAGGATGCAGAGTACTTTGAGCCTTGGGATGCTACTTAAACACTGATGAGGCCATGTCTACAGATTAGCTAGCAAGGAATCTTGAACAAAGTGAATATCTTCTATAATTCTCAAATCAGGTCAAGTGATTGGATATGTAAAAATGTAATTAGGAACTTTAAAGCTTTTTCAGGCAATTGCACCACCAGAGGAACTGGGGTAATCAGTTCCCATAGGCATGAAACAGGATGGTATGAATGGATAGGTCCAGGTGGAAGGGAACAGTGTGCCACCATCAATGCCAACCATGGGAAAATCACAGAGGGGAAGATGAGAAGAGCAGAACAGTCTGCTGGATCTGAGTAATACGAAGTCCCATGGCTGCTGGTGGACCTGATGTTTCTACTTAGCCTCAACCTTTTTGCTAGTCTTCAGGCCGTGGGGAAATGAAGGAAATATTCCATTTTCTTGAAAGAGAAAGTACTCAAGATTCTCTGAATCTACTCTGTGCTAAGCCCTGAGCTAGTGTGTGTGTGTGTGTGTGTGTGTGTGTGTGTGTGTGTGTGTGTGTGTGTGTGTCCCACAGAGTTTAATTAGGGCATCTGGCCAGGAAGCAGCTGTATAGTACATGTTACTGTAGTGACACCCCAGTGAGAACATCTTGCCACACTTAGGCTGAGCCTTCCTTTCTATAAGCATCCCTAAGTTTCCTCTGGAATAGAACTAGACTTCCCTTTACACTTCTGAAAAGTGTTTGTAGTTGTTCATTATTTGTTCATGTATTACAGAAAGTTTAGAAATATGAAAAACCTGAGTGCCAGGAAGAAATAAAAGAGCCTACAGACTTTCTCTAGAAGATTATCAAGCACCTGCCACCTGGACAGAATATCAACCAAACTCTCAATTCCACCAAACAAAATGAATTTTAGTGATGTCTTGAGGTAGTGAGTTTCCTATCCTACCCTGTCCTTTAACACATCCTCAATAGGAGCGTGGGGGGGGGTCATCTGGGGCAGAAGGGGCCCAGAGAGGGTGGGAGGAAGCCCAATCCTAAAACTATTGGCCATATCCTATACTTCCCAGTGTTAGAAATGGAGGAGGTTACACCCCACAGTAAGATGTTGGTCAGGGAGACCTTTGAGGTTCCCAAAACATGACAGCTTCTATGAAAGCACTCAATTACCCCCTGAGCTAAAAAATTTTTTTAAAAAAAGACCCTACTGCTGAAGACACCAAAAGCTGCCAAGACAGAACATGGAAAGATCACTCTGGAATCTGGAAGGAAGCCAGCTCCCTGTTGGCTAGCCTTCATAGTGCTGGAAAGTGCTGCATGAGCTGCTGGGGAAAATGGCCACCAATGTTGTGAAGAAGTAGGGAATCCTGCTAGAGAAGAAATCAACCAGTTGGACAAAGCACACACCTGTGCAATAGTGGTCCTCAGCCTAGGTGGGTAACCAAAGGCTCTAAGGTTAGATGACAGACCTGCTCAATGAGAAGAAACACATAGCTGGTATGGGGAACCAAGTCAAATTCCTATGGAGATAAGGGTCATGGACTGCAGTGAGATGCTCTCACCAGTCATTGGCTAAAAGAGCGGCTGCATCCATCAGAATCTCTCTTAATTAGCTCTGCTTATTCCCTTTAGTCCCTGCTGCTCACGCTTTCCAGTGGAGAATATTTTCCCTTCTAGAGATGGCAGTGAAAGCCAGGGAGAACCCAAATCCATCAACATGACCAGAAAAGCTGACCCCCTACCATGAAGTGAGCCACCTCTTGCATATCAATCAAGGTCCAGATGGAACCACAGGGGGAATCAGCAAGTAATCATGAATGCTATTCTCGCAAAAGCCTGACAACCTCTGCCAGGATGATAGTGATAAGGACACAAAGGACACTCAAAACCTATCAAAGCAGAAATCCAGAAGTTTGAGAGCTTAACACTAAAGTAGAATTAGGACACATTTGCCAAGCCTCAGGGAGCACTGTGGAAGAGGAGGGGGCGGAAAGATTGTTAAGAGCCACAGTGTGGGAAGGAGTATCCAGAGGCAGAGGGCCCTCAGTGGGATGGGGGCGGGGAAGAGGGGAATGGGACCAACACATAATTTGTCCATACAACAAAGTTTCTAATAAGTAATAAAGACAGAATAAAAGAGGTAAGTACTCTTCAAGTAATGAGCTGGGAGCTCCTCATTTCAGACTGCAGACAGGCTCACACCACCCTTTGTCCTTGCCTCAGCTGGCTTTGCTGGCTGGAGAGTGCCACCTACCGAACCTCCTCTAAGGCTCTGGAGTGAAAAGGAAATGAGCAAAAAGAAAAAAAGAACAGAACAGGGGAGCAAAAGAAAGCAATAAAATGAGGCCCATCCCCTTTTCATCCCTCTTCCTTTAAGACATGCATTCCCAATTCCCAGTTAGTGTTTTAGCAACACAGGCAAGACTTTGCCTTGAAAATGGCTTCCCTGACCACCTGTTCTACAATTTTCAGATCTAGCATTTACATGTGTTTGAAGTCCTGGTGATACGGGTTGTTGCTAATTAATAGTAAGCAACAAGGGGAGAGAGAGTTTTGGAATCCTCCCTTCCCCCTCCTCCTACTCTGAGTTCTTGTCCTCTAATGCCAAAGAATTGTACACAGGGACAGAATTAAATTTTAATTATACATTTATTCTAATTTAGTAGATTAGGAAAAGGGGAGTTGGATGGGGAAATTGGATGTGGGAAGTCATAGAGTTTTCCTGCCACCAGTGTGGGGAAAACACGTGTCAGAGAGTTCACAGAGCTTTTACTATTTAGTTAG
>PVHP010024366.1:0-18925 GCA_004024765.1 Zapus hudsonius
TTGCTGCATCTCGTTTTCTCACTCCTTCAAGGAAAGGATGAGCTCCCATCCTTTCTCCATGCCAGCCAATGGGCTTCCTCCCAGACCTCCTCCCCAGGAGCCCCCGGGCCATGCTGATACATTCCCCTGAGGGGCTCCATCCTTCCCCTGAGTCAGGGCACAATTCGGAGCTCACTAGCAGGCTCAGGGATTCTTGGTATCTGGGGATGTAGAGAATTCAGTGACTAGTTCTAAAATAACCAAACAGGACATCCGAGGCCAGGATCTACTCCCTGCACACGATGACAGTGAGGACGCCACCCAAAACCACACAGCCCTCAACACTCAGTAAGGAAACAGACCAGCCAGCCCTTTGCAGCAGGCACCTCACCAACCACAGACTGGTACCCCGATGTCCCCAACGACGACGATGTCAGTGCTGGGCCACTGTCTAGCAAGCAATGCCCTGAGGTGCTCGCCAAGCACAGGCAGGAGGCACTGAGGACTCTGCTCTGGGCACTCAGCTTTGCAGGGAATGTAAAGATGAAGGCTCGCAGACCCAGTCTGCAGAGGTCAGGGAGGAGAGCGGGACCTAGCTTCCCGGAGGGTCAGGCCTCCATGCTTCCCCTCTCACCTCTCCAGTGAAGCTCTAGGTGCCATTCTTTCTTTTCTTTCTCTGCTCTCCTTTTTTTTCCCCCCCGAGGTAGGGTCTTGCTCTAACCCAGGCTGACCTAGAATTCACTCTGGAGTCTCAGGCTGGCCTCAAACTCAGTGATCCTCCTGCCTCTGCCCCCCAAGTGCTGGGATTAAAAATGTGCAATAGACACCACGCCCGGCACCATTCTCCCCCCCCCCCCCCAGGTAGGGTCTCACTCTAGCCCTAGCCCAGACTGATCTGGAATTCACTATGTAGTCTCAGGGTGGCCTTGAACTCAAGGCAATCCTCCTACCTCTGCCTCCCGAGTGCTGGGATTAAAGGTGTGCGCCACCACGCCCGGCGCCATTCTTTTTTATTCCAAAAGAAGATGGCGCATCTCAGTGTTAAAGTGAAGTCACAATTAATGGACATAATCCATTCAAATTGCTTTAAAAATTAATGAAATTATTTGAGAGAGAAAGACAGCAAAAGGAGGCTGAAGAGATGGCTCAGGGGTTAAGGCACTTGCCTGCAAAACCTAACAACCTGAGCTCGAATCCCCAGTACCACGTAAAGCCAGGTGCACAAGGTGGTGCATGCATCTGTAGTTCATTTGCGGCAGCTGGAAGCTCTGGCATGCCCATTCTCTTTGCCTCTCTCTCCTCTCTAGCTCTCTCTCTCTGCTTTTAACAAATAAAAAATATTAAAAGAAAGACAGACAGAGAGGGGGAGAGAGAATGGGCATGCCAGGGCCTCTTGCAACTGCAAACGAACTCTAGTCACGTGTGGCACTTTGTGCGTTGCTTACTGGGTACTGGGGATAGAACCCAGGCATTGCAAGCAAGCACCTTTCACTGCTAAGCCACCTCTCCAATGTCTTTTCTCTTTTTTCAACTGTCTTAATATTGCAGTCATAGGGCAGGATCATCAAGCCATCTGATGCGTCACACACGAGAGCCAACACAGGGTCTCTGGACTGTCAGGAAGCCCCACAGGGAGCCTCTGGGTTCCTCTTCACCATCAACAGGAAATCTGTGCACCCCACTCTGCGGGAGCTAGCCCCAAAAGGTCCATCTGGTTTTCAAGTGTTTGTATAAGACACCCTCATGGGCTTACCACTGAAGAAGTGGGGGCAGGGTACTGAATGAACCTGGGATCCCTTGCATGCTGAGTAACTGCTCCCACTGAGCACACTCCCAGCTCGGGTCCTCAAATTACATGGTCTGCTGGTAACCCCCCCACCCTTCAGAGTGAAAACATCAATTATTGCTTTGGTGTTGAAGCACAGTCTCACTCTAGCCCAGGCTAACCTGGAATTGACTTTTAGCCCAGCCTGGCCTCCAACTCAGAGATCCTTCTACCTTAGTGCTAGGATTATAGATGTGACTAGATGTTAGACTTGAAAAACCTAAACTTCTCTTTTTCCACCCAACCCCTCTTAATTACTTAAAACCATTTTATTTTCTTATCCTCTACTGCTGAGCCAGATGCCCAGCTTGGGAAAGAGCCGGAGAGGGCGAGGGCCCTTGGAGAGAGCAGCACAGCAATGCAGTCCATCCGTGGGAATCAGGGAGAAGGAAGTCTGCCAAGTGGGCCAGCTGACACTCTGGGTGGTATTGCCCCTTTTCTGTGCTGTGTCCGCTATGTGTGGACAGGTGGCGGAAGACAGATGTGGAGTGGCCAAGTGTCGCTGGGCTTAGCATCGTGGAGCTACCCTTGGGATTCTCATGCCTCAGAGAGTACAGGTGCCCCAAGAGCCTTCAGGCATCAGCCCAAGGCCCTGGTCACCTGTCAGAGAGGGCAGTGGGGCTCTGGGGAAAGCCAGGCGATGCTAGGATGCAGACACACTCGAGGGGAGCAGCAGCCCAGAGCCAACTTACGGTTTTGCCACCTTTGCCAATCACCCGGCCAGCTGTGGAAGAGGGCACCCGGATGTGGGCTTCCAGCTTCACCTCTTCTTTGGGGTTAAAGAAGTTTTCTTCCTTCAATTTCCCAAAGATCCGTCCCTGGGCCTGAGGAAAGGGGTGATGGGAGTCAGGAGGGAACTAGGGGACAAGCTGGGGCCTCCCTCCAGAGCAGGAGCAGCTGCACCGAGGCCATCTGGGTATGCAGATGGGGGGACTACATCCTTACCCCGTCTCCCTAGAACCTAGCTCCTATAGGTGCACTGGATCTGTCCAGGAACTAGTTCTCCTGCGCTGCATGTTTAGTCCTCTGAGAAGTGACGGATAGGGTGAGGGAGGTGGTGATGGGATGAGCCCGAATGTGTTTGGTTTGGTTTTGTGGTGCGGCCTTGCACATGCTCATTAAATTCCTCACTTCAGTTAACACTTCCACAGTCAGTGTACTAGGAACCATTACCTTTCTAGACTATTCCATCCTGTTTTCACGTGGAGGCACAAACCTGTTAGCTCAGTTTCTTGAGAGGCCAGAGTCCGGGGATGGCAAGTTCAACACCAGCCTGGACAGCTTGTGAGAGAGTGAGAGAGGGAGGGCTGGGGACAGGGCGCTTGCCCAGTGTGGTTGGTCCACTGTCCACCACCCGTCTACTTTGTCTCTCTACGCTTGCTCCTCTGTGCACTTCATGGACATGGAGCCACACCCGACTCTGACGTCTGCTTTCCTTCACGTCCGCATCTCACGACCTCATTCTGTTCTACGCTTGATAATATTCTGTTGCTCCATTCTCAATTTGAAGGGCTGTTTTTGAATAACTCCACATGTTAAATTTCAGGGTTTTATTTTGATTTTGTGCTGTGATGTATGTGTAGCGTAGGCATGTGCACACACGTGGTGTCCTCCTTTGTTGCTCTCCCACGTTCCCTTGAGACAGACTCTCAGTCACTGAACCGGAGCTGACGGTTTTTTTTTAGGTCAGACTGGGTGACCGCGACTTCAGCTCCCTCAGAAATGGGGTTACAGGTGTGTGCGTCCATGCCCAGCTTTTTAAGTGGGTGCTAGGGATTGAACTAGGGTCCTCATGCTTATGAAAGAAGCCCTCTTATCTGCTAAGCCATTTTCCCAGCAACAAATGCCAAGTGTTATTTTTTTAATGATAAGGCCTGTACATTTATAAATAAATACACATTTCTGATTTTTAAGAAACTCAAGTTACAACTTTCCTAGAGGAAGAAAAAAAGGCAAAATAACACACCTCACAAAAGAACTTCCTATGTACACCTTGCTTTTCCCCTCGTACTTCCTCCACAGACAACTACCTCTTCAGGGAGAGCAGGAGGCGGGGTCTGAGACCCATGAGAAGCAGGGGGAGGGAAGGTAGAGGGTTAGGGTTATTCCAGAGGATACCTCTGAGGGGACTGCCCTGAACCCAGAGCCTACAGGGCTGAGGTGGCCCTTGGCACTGACCTTGAACTGGGCTTCAGGTGGCCCAGTGATGATGACCATCCTTTCACTGACGTCTGGACCTTCCGCTGGGGCGATCTGTGGTTCACAGGAAAGAGGAAAATGCTGATGCCAAGCTCCTCTGCTGAGCACGTGCCTGCTGCCAGCACCGTGTGGACTGGAGAACTGTCACCTTCACACCCGGTGCTTGTGTGACACTGAGATGCCACCACCCCGGGCTTAGAAGTCATGACCTGAATGTTCAGTATCAAATGTGGGTCTTTGGCTGCCCAAGGACAGTCAGACACAGGTCAGTAGCTATGGCCTGTCCCTCACTGAGCACCCAGTGACTGGCCATCTTTCCCCAGCTGTGTCCTAGGAGACAACCAGGAGCAATGGCTCTCACAGGAAGAAGTTCTGGGCTCTACCACTCCCCCCTCCCCCTCCAGAGGCGTGCAGCTGGCATTAGCTTCAAGGATGGTCGGCTCACTTCCATTTCTCTGTGCACACAGACAGTCCTGAGTGGCAACCGAGGCAGAGGTGGGACGGTCAGGACTGCCCCCTCAGTGTGACAGCACCACGGCAGGAATGGAGTCCTGGTTCCGCAAACCTCCTCCTTCCACTCCTGACCCCTGCTCCCTGTGAGTTTAGGCTCTCTAATGCAAACAAGGACCTAGCCAGTAGATTTTGTTAGAGGCCCTTAGTACACACACCCCTGCATATTCTCCCTTATCCCAAAAATCTTTTAAGACAACTTTTTAAAAAAGACACTATTAAGATAGGCCCTGTAATTCCAGTACTTGGGAGGTGGTGGCAGTAGAATCAGAAGTTCAAGGTCTTCCTAAGCTACATAGTGAGTTTGAGGCCAACCTGAAGCCCTGCTTCAAAGACAGAAAGAAGATAGAAAGACATAAGAAAGAAAAACCAATGGAGAAAACACGGTCAGTTATAGGGTCCTCAGGGCAGTGAAAAGCAGGCGCTCAGTGGAGGTGCCGTCCTGACATGGAGACGCACAGGAAGCACAGCAGTTCGGTCTGGAGCTCATTGACCCTCTGGGCTTCTTCGGGAAGACCTCCAATTTATAGTAGTGATTGTTTTCTCTCCTTCAGGCTCTAAGGTAGGATCCACTCGTGGACTCTGGGGTCCTGTGCCCCAGCTTTCTTGTGAGTACTCATCCACGGCATGCTCTGTACCCTGCCTTGCTCTGGAAGGAGGGGTTCCTTAAAGAGACCTTTGCAGAATTCTCTGGTCCTACTTTGTGGCATGAGGAGGAATGGGAGAAAAGGTAACCTAGGACTAAACTTCCTGGGAACTAATCGCCCTTCAGCGTAGGAGTCATTTCTTGGCAGCAGGCTCAGCGTATAGGGAACTGAGCCTGGGCAGGCAGGCTGCATACAGGCTGGCCCAGAGACCAGCCAGGCCCTGGCTCTCCTTCACAGTCCATCACTGGCACTAATCCACGTCCTTGCGTTGTGGGGAAGAGAGAAGCTATCATTGTCATGATGGCTCCCAAACAGGTAAAGGCTAGAGGCTGATACTGATTCGTGGTGACCAATCTATTCTGCTATCACAGTCCACTTCCTAGTGACTCCTATCTGCTTTACTCAAGTTCTGGAAGTCTTCTGATGCCTAGTCCCCAGCAAGGGCCACAGGATCGGCTGTCTGGGAGTTGACCATGTCCTGGAACTGTGTTCCACAGGCACCATGCACTCCTACAGGGGCAGGACTGAGGAGCCTGGGTGGCTGGGGTAAATGGGTCCCAGAAAGGCAGTCACTACCAAGATCACAGGAAAGCAGGGGCTGGGCAAGGACTAGGAACCCAATGTCTCTACTAATACTGTTGATCACATAAACTTGCTGACCAGAGGCTCTGCAGGTAAGGCAGGCAACAGAAGGTCTCCACTCCGGCCTGTCCCAGAGACTCCTAGGGTCTCTCTCCCAGGACTCCACTCAACCTGACTCTCCCAATTCTCTGCTTCCATAGGTGGGTGTAGAGCTCTCTCCCAACATCACAGGCACCCCTAGCTATGGCCCCTGGAGCCTGGAAAAGCAGAACCTGGGGAAGGGGTGGGATATCCACCTTGCTCTGGAGAGGAGTGCTTCCAGAGACCTGTTGAGAGAAAGGGAACCTAGCAAAAGCAAGATTGAGTCTCATTCACATTCAGGCTGAGCTGGATCTCACTCTAGGCCCAGGCTGGACTTGAACTCACAGCAATCCTCCTACCTCTGCCTCCTGAGTGCAGAGATTACCATGCCTGGCAAGATTACTGTTTGTTATCTTTATTTGAGAGAGAGAATGAGAATAGACATGCCAGGGCCTCTTTCTGCTGCAAATGAACTCCAGATGCATGCACCACTTTGTGCATCTAGCATTACGTGGATACTGGGGAATTGAACCCAGGCCAACAGGCTTTCCATGCATGCACAGTTAACCCCTGAGCCATGTCCCTAGCCCAAGATTCATACTTAAATACAAGAATTGTCTTAGCTGTATGACATTCACGGCTTCCTTCCTTCCTCTTCAATGCTCTGGGAGAGGCCAGGCCTGGGGAGGAGCGCTAACCTGGTACAGGCCTACTGTCTTTGTCTACCACAGAGGCTATAAGCCAAGAGACAAGTTACTATTCAGTCTTGCTGGGACACAAGGCCATGAGAAGGATGTAGAGCATTATCCAAGGGACTGTGGGTCTCCTTTCTCCTGAAGGACCTGACAAGAATGATTCTCGAAGGAGGTGTGAGTCAATCTTGGCTGTCACTTCCTTTAGTTCTGTGGCCCCCACGTCATTGGAAGTCTCTGGGCCCTGTTCCCCATGGGCAACAGCCAGTGGGGAAGTTATTGCTGTGGTTGTTCCTGTAGGTGCTCAGGGTCCTAGGGGTCAGTGGAATGTATGTTCTAGACCTGTCCTGCCACTAAGGTGCCTGCATCAGGTCCCATTCTGTCTGTGCCATTTGCCTCAGCTGAGTAAAAATCCCTCAGGTCTCTCTACTTCAATTGTCTCACTGTGACTGTGTGACCACAGCACTGAATTCTGGGAAAGACCTTCTGGGTGCAGGTGGCCCACAGCCAGCCACTAGGCACAGAGGTCCACACGTCTTCCTCCATAGTCCCCCAGTCTGACGTGACTGCAAGAGGCCCAAGGGGAACGGTTCAGCAAGATGGAATTCTTTCACAGTCTTACTGTACTACTCAGAATGCTTTGGTTTTGTTTTTTCTCCAGCACACTTGCTGTGGGAGAAATTCCAGCTCTTCTTGGGAGAAAGTGTAAGCATTCTTTCTCTCCAAGTCATGAGACTTCTTGTTCGGAATTCTGGGTTGTCTCATGGTAGCAAATTATTTTCCGTAACAACGGAAACTCTGTTTCCACAAGTGTTTCGTGAGGCTTGGGGTGCCTGGGCATTCTGTCCATGAGTCAGAGCCGATAGCCAGGCTTGAGCAGGATCAGGGCCGAAGAATCCTTCCCTTTCAGCCTCTGACCACTGGGGGAGACAGGATGTAGGTCGAATGGCAGTGACATCTGCATTCACACTATTTCCATAAACCCAGGGGTTTCCCCTCTCCAGCGCCTTTGCTCATTCCTGGCTCACAGCAGGTGACACGTAGGACCATGCACTCGCCTGTGATGGCTGGAGGGGAACATGAGGTGTCCGTTCCACCCATTCTTACTTGAGTCTCCAAGTACTCTGTTTCCGCTCCCCTATAGGGCTGGGGTTACACCAGCTGTGTACACGCAGGTCCTGGGGATCAAGCTCAGGCCGTCTCTCAGACCTCCCCAGGCCCTCAAGCTTGCAAAGGAAGTGCTCTTAACTGCTGAGCTCTCTCTCCAGCCCCACTTATGATTTTATTATCATTTTTCACTCAAATTATTTTATAGTTCAAAGGTCTTTCTTTGGAGCAGGCTCACTTATCACAACCCAGCTGAGTCCATTTCCTTAGCTTGGGAACAATCTTCAGCCTTTCTTTGTCTTGTTCTTGGGAAGAAAGGACAGTGACAATCCAAGGAGACAGGCTAGGTTGTTAGCCATCTCGTTTTTCTGACTTGGTTGTTGAATAGAAACGGAGGCAATAAGGATGAGAGCGGAAGGGAACAGTCTGCGGGGCCTGTGGGGTTCTATCGGCATGACGTGAGCATTGCTGGCCGTTGGAAAGGCAGGCCAAGGAGAGGAAGGCAGGTGGCTGATGGGAGTGACCTTACCTTGATGGAGGCTCCAGCAAACCGAGCCAACTGTTTGATATGTGCCCCTTTCTTCCCAATGATGGCACCCACAGCCTGGGTTGGGATGAAGAGATTCACAATCTCCTGCTCTGGATACTGGAGGGGCAGAAGACAGAAGACATCATTCCAACTGGCGACGCCATAGGCCCGGCAGTCATCAGGCACCTACTGTGAGTCCCAAGGTGGAAGGGCCTTGTTACCCACAGAAATGGCCGACATGGTACATGGGGTCCTTCTGTGGCCTAAGGCCCTGCAGGTAGGAAGCCCAAGGAATGAGGCTGAATGTGGGCGACAAAACGACGGGGTGCAGGTTCCTCTTGAGCCCCTGAATCTGTTCCTAGTTTTTCTGGCATACACAGATCTGATATGTACTTCTACCGTGTCTTCATCAAGAAATCAAAGCAGTTATTTTATTAAGCATGCTGGCCCTGAGTTACTCTGCTGGAGGAGGGAAGCTGGATCATCTATCCTGGAACCAGGCCTTTTCACAAGGTCACTAACCTACCCTCACCTGGGCATGGGAACTGGCAAACCACCTAGGGCCCTGTGAGGAAAAGAAGGCTGCCAGTGGTCCTTCTGTTTGGTTCTTTGAGAATGATGTGACCCTGTTTGCTAGACTTTGAATGAAGACCACTGGAACTTTTCATTTAGCCAGTAATATCCCCTGCTTGGTTTCTTTTAATTCTTTTTAAGACAGGGTCTTTCTACAGCAGCTCAGACTGGTCTCAACCCCTCAATCCTCCTGCCTCAGACAACCAGGTCCCGGTGAGGTGTGGAGCACTGGCAGGAGTGTGGGGCAGGGTGGTCCAGAGCCACGGCAGAGCATTCACACTGTGAACAGTCCCTGGCCACTTCATATGGGGCAGTGTGACGTCAGTCCTGAGCAGGAAGAACGGTAGCTGGGGGAGAATTGAGGGTCACTTACAGAGTGATGATACGGGAACGGACCAAATGGGTGGTGTGGGTACAGGCTGGAGAAGTAGCCAGAGTGCGTCTGCAAGGTGAATAAAACAGTCATTCAGAGAGTGGCGCCCAGCAGGCAAGATCCGCTTACGCAGCACAGCCCCCGAAGCGTCTATACGCGGGTACCTTTGTGTCTGATCTGTCTCCTCCTCCCACCCCCACATCACAGAGTGCTTGGCAAGGTGACCCCGTGGCTCTCTGGACAGCGCTTTTTCTAAGATGAGCCTTGCTTTGAGCGCCCTAGGAACTCTGCATGGGTGTACGCACGCACACACTCTGCTCTGACCTGCCTGATAGAGACAGGGCTAGTGGCTCCTGTTTTCTGGGGGATTAGGAGTCGTGAGTGAGTACTGGGACAAGGTCCAGCAGTTATTCAGAATGAGCAAATGTGCTCCTGAGAAGACAGGTTTTTTTTTTAGTGTAGAAAACCTGCAGGAGAGTAAGTCAAAAATGGACGAATAAACGTATTGTGTATGCATGTGGGGAGAGGAGCAGGGGACAGAGGGCAGACACGCGCTGAAGAAGGGCTAGGAGGAAAACACAACTTCAAGATGCACCACAGAATGTACTATATTTGAAACGATAAATTCATAATTCTCACAATTGCTATGAAAGACAGATTTCACTTATTTTTATGGCTAGGACATTTATACTAGAGTCAGCAAAGCCTGATTCACTGCATTTTACATAAGGCCAAGAGTACACACTGACATTGCGGTCATAGGGAAGGAGTTCACAGGCTCTGAACCCCTAGCTTATCTCCCACCCCCCACCCCCAAAGATGGTTCAGATATATAGACATGGCTAAAGCTTGGGGACTTAGCTTTCATTTGAAGACCCCTGTGTGTTCTCAATAATCCCCTCAATGTCCAACTGGACTCAGCTCCAGATTACAACTTGAGGTACAGCTCCCAGGTTTTGGGGAGCAGTAACACTGATAAAAATGGCTCATGCCTTGTTTTGACTTACAGGTTGCAGCGGCGCCTCATGACCACGAGAGGGTGCTACAAGATTAGTGGTCTCGGGCACCTCAAGTTTTGAAGGAAGGTGTGCCCAGAGGTTTCTCTCTTGTCCCGCCCCTTTCTTGAAGCCTCTCTGGGGGAAGTGTGTCAGCTCCAGACCCTTCTCTTGTGCAGGTCCCTGTCCTGGGCTGAGGAGGGAGAGTGGGTGGGGCTGGAGCTCTAGCTAGGGGTGTCTGCTGTCTCCTTCAGCTTTCACAACAGAACTGATCACTGTGAATTGACTTCCCTTTCCTTCCAAATCTCATGTGAGGCCAAGAATAGACAAGGTTCTCATACTCCTAAAGAAACACTGTCAAAATTAGAACTACCACTGGCAATAAGGAGAGATTATTTTTAATTAGCTGCAGGATGATAGGACTTTTTTATTCACGAACTGCAGCTGTAAGATTGTCAGAAGGAAAGAAAAATGCTGCACTAGGCAGTCAGGAGCGCATTTCTAGCTGAGACTGACCTTACTTAGCCTACATGGTTAGCTTCTAGAAGCCAAGACCGGGTCTGGATCTCTTACTCTACTACCTGAGAGCATTCACAACGCTTCCTGTGGCCCATCCACCAATGGACTGAAATACCTAGGTCTGACTGCATTGTCAACGCTTGCTCATTCATTTGTTCATTCATTCAGAAGCTTCTGAACACATACTGTGTGGGAGGCCCTGTTCTAGGTGACAGAGACACAGTTACTAAGACAGAAAAGGTCCCTGACACCAGGGGACTTAAGTAGTACTGGGGGGGGGGTGGAGACAGATGCAAAAGATCATTTCTGAGATGTAACCAGATGAAGAGAATGGAATGAGGTTAGGCAGACAAAGAGCTGACCGGCCAGGTGTTGACTCTGGTGGATGGTTTGGGACAGCTCCAGGAGAAAACCACGCATGGCCCCAGGCATGAGGCATGCAGAGCAGGACAGGTCAGACTGTTTGAAAGGCAGAGGGAGGCCAATATGGTGCGACCTCTCAAGCCTGGCAGGATGAGAGAGGGAGGCAGGTGAAGCAAGGTCATGCAGGGCCTAGGGACCCTCGAGGGCAGCGGAGGCTGCTCTGAAGGGTGTGGTTTTCTAGAGGACATGTGTGTAAAGAGGCTTACCAGAGCCTCTAGGCAGTCCACACGTCCAATGGAAAGAACTATCACAACCTGTTCCCTATGATGACCTGAAGAGAGCAGGCTGCAGCCAGCTAATGCCTGATGTGGCAGGTGGGCTTCATGTCCCTGTCACTGTCTGAAGGAGAAGCTACTTTCTTGTCTGTGTGGAAATCTTGATCACAGTGAGGCAGGAGAGTAGGTGGCCAGACAACCAAGAGGTGGTAGGAGGAGGTCAGTTGGAGGGACTGGTTCCTCTTTGACTGTGCTGGGCGCTAGGCGAGAAGTGTCCAAGCACTTCAAAGGGGTTACTGTCAGCTGGGCCTTATTTTTCCTGGGAGAACTAACTGCAAAGTCCAAGCTACACGGAAGAGACCAGCCCATACTTGAGTTAAGTGATTAAAATAAATTTTTTTTATTTGCAAGATGATAGAGAAAAGAGAGAGAAACCAGGGACAGAAGTGTGAAGGGCAGGAAAGGGGACAGGGCCAGGTATACAAATTATACTCAAATATTTATTATTCATTTACTTTTTAAATTTTATTTATTTAAGAGAGAGAAAGAGAGAGAGAGAAAGGCAGATATAGAGAGAATGGGTGCAACAGTGCCTCTAGCTACTGCAAACAAACTCCAGACACATGTGCCACCTTGTGCATCGGGCTTTACATGGTTACTGGGGAACTGAACTCAGGTCCTGCGGCTTTGCAGGCAAACACCTTAGCTGCCAAGCCATCTCTCCAGCCCCTATTTACTTTTGGTTGTCCAAAATAGGGTCTTGCTCTAGTCCAGGTAGACCTGGAATTCACTATGTAGTCTGAGTGGCCTTGAACTCATGGTGATCCTTCTACCTCTGCCTCCTAAGTGCAGATTAAAGGTGTGTGCCAATATGTCTGGCCCAAATACTTATTATTTTTATTAATTTACTTGCAAGGAGATAGTGAGGGAGAGAATGGGCACACCAGGGCCTCTTGTTTCAAAAAAAAAAAAACTCCAGATACCTGTGCTACTTTGTGCATCTGGCTTTATGTAGGTACTAGAGAATTGAACCCGGACCAGCAAGCTTTGCAAGCAAGCTCCTTTAACCATTGCATACTCAAATATGCAAATAGGTTTAGTGTGATGACAACAGAGTGATCCCCAACTACTACAGGTGTTTCCTCTGGGAACCAGGGAGATAGGCCTGGGGAGGGAAAGGACTTAGCCAGAGGGTTTGGTGGTGTGGGCACAGCTTTCCAAGATTCTATAGATTTACTGTTCTTCCTCCTACTATCAAACTGTCTCTGCCCACAGCCTTACTTATCTAATCTATCTATCTATGGAAGAGGGAGAGAGAGAAAGAGAATGAAAGATCATGCCGGGGCCTCCTGCCACTGCAAATGAACTCTAGATGCACGCACCACTTTGTGCCTCTGGCTGTACATGGGTACTGGGGAATTGAACCCTGGCCATCTGGCTGTGCAAACACATATTTTTAATGGCTGAGCCTTCTCCCCAGCCTTTAAATATTTTGTTGTTGCGGGGAAACTCTTCTTCAGTGACACAAACACATGTCTTCTCCCCAGATAGGGCAAACGACAGACCAAAGGTCAATTACAACATAAGCAGTTTGGTGAACCATGAGTTCACTGGGGTTACTTACAGAGCATGAGACCCCAAAGCAGCACTTTATCAGGATTACCCTGTGGACGGATGCCCCTCCCCCAGCCTCATACCCACAGCCAGGACCATGCAAATGTTCCTCCCAAACTCATCTTTGGTTCTGCTGTGCCCCATGTTGGGCACCAAACGATGCATCGCCAGCACAGCAGGTAAGACGTACCTGCCTGTGCAATAGTGGCACGGCTGTTGTGGGTGCAGCCTGCAGCTTTCTGATTGGATTCCAGGCCTGCTCTATAGGAGGGAGTTCGTGTCTGGTGCTGTAAACCTGGTCAAAACCCTTATTTTCTAATGTGTATTTTCATATATTAATGCTACTCTCCCTTTTGGCTAGAGAAGCTTCTCTTTTCAGATGGTGGTGACCACTGAGATGACTCAAAAGACACCATAGTGCTGAGAAGAGATGACAGTGGAGTGTTCAGCACCGAGACATCTCTATCACACTTCTGGAGGCTCAGGGTCTATTGCGGAAGAGGTGGTGGAAAGACTGTAAGAGCCAAAGGAAGGGGAGGACTGCTTACAACGAAAACTTCCAGAGACAAAATGACCTTGATGTTCATGACTTTGCAGTGCCTGACACAAGACCTTCATAATAGGAGGAAAAGATGATGACATCGAAACAAAATAGAGAATACTTGAGAGGGGGAGGGGATATGATGGAGGGTGGACTTGAGAGGGGGAAAGTGGAGGTGGAAGGGAATTGTCATGTTTTATTGTCTATAATTATGGAAGCTGTCAATAAAAAGTTAAATAAATAACAAGAGAATAAAAAAGAGTCAGTGGAAAATATTTACATGACAAATGGTTAACAGCCTTATCTGTAACAAGCTCTTGTAATAATAAGAATGACAGTAGTAGCTAGGGGTTTATGTAGTAGCTACATTACTATCAGCCTATAGGTAGGCTTTAACCTTTTTTAAACTTTTTTTGAGGCAGGGTCTCACTCAGGGCAATCCTACCTCAGCCTCCTGAGTGCAGGCATTAAAGGTATGTGCCACCACGCCCGGCTTCACTTTAATGGATTTAATGCCTGTCCGGGCAACCCTGTGATGTAGGTAATGTTATCTTCCCTCTTTGTTACTGAGACTCAAAGATTAATTCACTTGCCCAAGATTAAAAACAGCAAATGACAAGGCAGAAATTCAAACATAGGTAGGTAGTCTGGCTCTAAAACCTAAGCTATTTTTCCTTTTCATTAGATAAATGAAAGTCAATTTCTTAGAAAAGAAAAATGGCCAATAAGCTAAAAGTGTTTCATCTCATAATAATGACCAAAATGTGTATTTTAATATAAAAGACCACAAGGGATAATTTTATTGGCAATAAGGGTTGTGGTGTACGAATCTTTGCTCTGTGACATACTCTTGTTGGTGATAAAAAGCAATGCATCCTTTATGTACTAGGCTTATATATGTATCAACAAATAAAATGCACATTCTTGGACTGACTCAAACATTCTATTTCCAGGAATTTAAATTATAAGGAAATAGTTGGGTAAGAGAGCTAAGAAGCATACACAAGGATTTCTACTATAGTGAAAACTAGGAATTAGTACTATACATATTATGAATATTCATATTAAATATGTACAAATATATATGGAAATATTGGTAGTCTCTACATTAAGTAAAAACATACTTTCTACCTTATTTCTTAAATATTATGCATATTACTTTTACCACCCGAACCAATCAAAACTGGTTTTTTTCATAATATGCATGTGTATGAAAATTCTAGAATTTAGAGACCAACCCAAGTGTGTATAAGCCCAGCTGTGAAGAGGTGCTGGAACTCCTGGCCTTTGGGTATCAGAGCACAGGCACAGGCAGGAGAGACCATGGAAAAGTTCCCTACTTCCTTGGAATCTGAACGTCTCTGGGACAGAACACTATTTGTATTGAAAGTACCCCACCACCCATCCTTCCCTTCTCTCAGGAGGCCGGGTCCCAGGCCCTGCACAGGTGCTCCCACACCCCAGCCCGGCATGTGCTAGGGTAACATCCACGAAGCCATAGTGTCTTTGATTTAGGGCAACTGTGTGCTTTTCATCAATCAAGATCAGAACCACACAGCTTCTAGTTGAAGGAGGAAACCTAAATGGGCACATCTCACCCACCTGCAATGCCAGCATGAGGAAGCCGACACAGAGATCTTGAGTGTCAGGCCAACCGGGACTATCTATAGCAAGACCTTATCTCAAAAGAGGACGTTTTTTTAAATTGGGGTCTTGTCCAAATTTGCTTCCCCAGTACCCACATAAAGCCAGATACACAAAGTAGCATATGTATCTAGAGTTTGTTTACAGTGGCAGGAGGCCTTGGCATGCCCATGCTCACTGTCTGCCTCTGCCCCCTCTTAAATAAATAAATAAACCTAAAAAACTTATAAAGAATAAGAACTAATTATTTTAGTGTGGAATCTTTCTGAAATGCCTCAGAAGAGCTATGAGCTATGTCTCTAAGTATGCGACTGAGGATGCGTGCATTTCACGGGCACAGCAGCACAGAGGGGTCATCCTAGATCGCCATAAACAAGCCATATAGCCACTGGGAACCCACAAAATGCAAGGCCTACACCAGAAACCACCTGTCATGAACAAAACAGTGACTAAAGCAACCCTTGCTCCCTACCTTCTTCTTCCCACTGAACCAGAACAAGCACTGGGGAAGGTTAAGAAAGGAGAGGGAAAAAAGGAGCTGTCGCGTGCCCTCTACTTGGCAATGAACTAATCCTGAGTAATGTCTGTAGATCAGAGCAATAAGCAGAAAACAACACTCACATCTCTTCTCTTGCTGTGAACTATGTCATAAACAATATCAATAATCTATTAAGTTCTGGTCAGAGTGCTGTTTAGACACAAACACTAAGTGGTATTTTCCTTTAAAGATTTCTTGTGGTGGTTGTTTTTGTTGTTTTCGAGGTAGGGTCTCACAGTGAGGTAGAGGAGCCCAGAGAGGCCCAGCCCCATGGACCTCTTCACTGTGTACCGGGGGCCCAGGCCAAATCTCAATCTCACCCACCATGGCTGTTCTGTCTACCATCTTGCTGTGGCCAATGAGGTCTTCCTGTCCACCCAGGCTCCTGCCCAGGCTAACCTGGAATTCACTATGTAGTCTCAGGCTGGCCTTGAACTCACAGTGAGCCTCCTGCTCCTGCCTCCCTACTGTAGACATAGCTAGAAATATATATTCAATAATCATCTAGGTAAACTAGTACTATAATAAACAACACTCAGGAATAGTATTTCAGCTAACTATTTTTTTAAATGACAGAGACTTGTAGTTAGTGAATTTTTCAGATCTTTCTGTTTAAGGACACGTTTAGAGTTTGGTTTGACAGCACTGTGCCCTCCACACAGAAGCTCTGTATTAATGCTATGATCACTAGCAAGGACGGCCTGCAAACGAAAGCTTGTGCTGTCAGTCACTCAACACAGCAGAGCCAGGCATGCCAAGAGCTGGGGATGCCAAGCTGCTTACCGCGAAGAGATGGTAGGGGACAGGAGGGGGCACTCCGCGGGGCCCTGCGGGCGGAGGCAGCACAGACAGTCCTGTTGAAAAGATGCCAAGTGCACTGAGGTTCAACCCTGGGATCAGATTGGCTTGTTGCTGGGAACAGAAATGAGATAACAGTGAGGTAGAGGAGCCCAAAGAGGCCCAGACCCGTGGACCTCTTCACCGTGTACCGGGGGCCCGGCCAAACCTCAACCTCGCCCGCCATGGCTGTTCTGTCTACCATCTTGCTGTGGTCAATGAGGTCTTCTTGTCCACCCAGGCCCCTGCCCCAGCTTCTCTCCTGCTAAACTGACTCACCCCCCCCCACTCAATCTTGCTTTCTAAATACCCCTTTCTGATCCCCGGCACTCAGGTCGTCTCTGCTGTAAGAAGCTGTCCACTCTCTTGGGTGTCCCCTCCTGCATTAGGTTTTCTTAGCTCACAGGCTTTGTCTGGGCTCTCCTAACATTCCCGTTTCCCTAAGACTGCACTCATCACATGGGGTTGAATACCCTGCTCAGTCTCCTTCCATCAGCATTTCCTTGAGAGCAAAGACTGTTTTATTTAGTGAAATATTTGGTACCCCTGACATATAGTAACTTGATAACTATTCCTTGAATGATAACAAATTGGGTTAATAGTCTTTTCTTTTTCATTTCCTTTTTTTTCAAGGTAAAGTCTCACTCTAGCCCACGCTTACCTAGAACTCACTCTGTAGCACAGGCTGGCCTCAAACTCACAACGATCCTCCTACTTCAACCTCCTAAGTTCTGGGATTAAAGGCATGTGCCACTAAGCCTGGCACTAGTCTTCTCTAGGGATGGGTCATGGGTCAGTTGACAAAGGAAAACACACAGGTAGATCTCATTATCCAAGTCTGAGATGGTTCCTGTTTCTCTCATCACTTAATTGCCACTTTTAGGATCATTTTAATTATTTCACAATTACCAGGGCTGAAGGTCCTTCAGAGCCAGAGGAATGCAGTCACTATGCTGGCCTCTGCCAGCCTCGCCTAGTACTTATCTTTCTCAAAATTCTAACATTTCCTCTTTGCTTCTGAGGCTAAAGTCACCCCATGACTCACCCCTTTTTCACAATGAAGAGTCATAGAACCGGGGTACTTCCTTATCACTGTATGTGATATATACGATCTGGTAATTTATGTCACCTTTTTTCTCCATGCGTCTTTGGTAGAGATATCTAAGTGTGATGCTCTCAAATGGCGATGCTTGGAGCACCTTGACTTTTTTTTTTTTTTTTTTTTAAGGTACTCATGGAAAGGGATGAGATACCAAGAGCATCCATCCATGCAGATGATACTTCCACACCAAGTCCAAACCAGGGTAGGCTGCACAGTAGTCTCTTCCTCTGTCCCTTCTCATCCTGTCCCATAATTACTGTGTGGTGTAGGCTGATCAGGTGGGGTTGGGTGATGCAGTGGATGGAGAAAAGGACTCCTTGGGAAGTGTTATTATGAGGAAGCCGGGGCTTTACCCAAAGACTGTTGTCAACACTAATTCCTCCATGGTACATTACCAGGTCTGAACTTGCTTCAAAGTCATCCAACAAGGGCTGGATTCGGATGAAATAAAACAGACTGCATGAAGTGATAACTGCTGAACCTGGATCATGGGCCTATGAAGGTTTATCAGAGGACCCTTTCCATTCTCAGAAAGTTATAATAAAAATGAAAAATTTTCTAGGAGTGGTGGCACACACCTTTGATCCTAGCACTTGGGAGGCAGAGGTAGGATTGCTGTGATTTCAAGGCCAGCCCGAGACTATATAGTGAATTCCAGGTCAGCCTGGATTAGAGTGAGACCCTTTACCCTGAAAAACCAAAAATATAAATAATAAAAAATAAAAGTTTTACTCTTATGAGCTGAGCCTGGGCTGTGTTGGTGGGCAAATATTTTAAAGATTAAAAAAAATCATCAAGTGGGAATTAGGTAGATGGCTGTAACAGGAAGCGCATACCCACACCAATCTCCTACAAGTGTGAGGACTCAACTGAATGACATTTAAAAGTACCATCAGCAAGCAGAGACGAAAACCAGATTTATCTGCCTCTGTTCCCCTTCCACCTCTCTCGAGAGGGACTCACTATATTGCCCATGCTGGGCTCAAACAGTTCTCAGCCTCACCAACAGTGACCATAGACACATACACACACCCATTAGGGTAGTTATTTGATTAATTTTGGTGTAGGATATCAAATCCAAGGTCTTATACATGCTAGGCACACACTCTACTCACTGAGTTGTACCTAGTCCAGTTCATTGTAAAGGATGTATTTTAAATTTATAATAGAAAAAAGATAACAGCACAAAAAGTTTAGAAGGTGGGAAATGGAATGAAGAGAGAATTCAGTGGATGAAGCACTCACTGCTCAAGCCCAAAGACCTGAGTTTGATCCTCCCCAGATGCCATGTTAAAAGATGGAAACCGAGGTGAGAGTTCTGTAATCCCAGTGCGATGATGGCAAGATGGGAGATGGAAACATGAGAACATTCTAGAAGTTTGTGGTGGTAAGAACAGCAA